>LPNX010529070.1:157793-195552 GCA_001517045.1 Pseudotsuga menziesii
AAATATTGTAAGCAAACCATGGGCTATTTCACATTGTTTTTTAACCTTTCCCCTTTTATTTATTTGTTGAAATATATTATTTTTTTTATTCTTCATTTTTCCCTCCCGTTCTTGGTTCATATTTGGAGTGGAATACGCCATTTTTTATCAAAAACCAATTTTTACCAGAGAAACTCTGAATATGGATGGCTACAAACCATTATGAGGTCAAAGACCTAAATTCAAGGAAACCTTGATCATTTTGGACAAAATCTAGAGATCAACAAAATCCCTAGGAAGAGTTGGCTCTAATACCAATGTAATATCCGTATCCGGATATTCTCAATGATTACTCGGTTGAATAATCAACCAATGAAAAATAATTCCATATTGAAAATACAAAATAAATATAAAATATGAATGATGATAAAAGATTACAAAGTGAGTGCCATATATATATTAATTGTAAAGACACTTTGGATACCATCCATGAAAGGATGCATCATTTTAGAATAGTTTACTAATAACCATTTATTAATTATTAATTTTTAATATTAATATATATTAATATTCATAATTAATATTGATATTTAATATATATATATTATTTATTGTTATTATTTAAGTTTGCTATAGGGAGAGTGGAAAAGGGAGAGGGAGAGGGAGAGGGAGAGTGAGAGTGGAAAATGGAGAAGGAGAGAGAGGGAGAGAGAGAGGGAGAGAGAGAGGTGAAGCGATGAAAGGGGAGGAGGGGAGGGAGAGCAAGAGAGGGAGACCATGGAAGGAAGAGCAGGAGAGAATGCGAGTAGGAGAGGGAAAGAGAGAGGGATATGGAGAGAGAGAGAGGGAGGGAGAGGGAGAGGGAGAGCGAGAGAGTGGGAATGAGAGAGGGAGATAGTGGGAGTGAGAGAGTGAGAGAGAGGGAGTGAGAGAGAGGGAGTGAGAGAGGGAGAGAGTAGGAGAGAGAGAGAGAGTAGGATATTGGGATAGAGAGATGGAGAAAAACAGAACATGAGAGGGAGACAAAGATGAATACATAGAGAGAATAAGAGAGAGATGAAGAATGGAGAGAGAAGGAGAGGTAGATAAAGAAAAAGAGCGACTGAGAGGGAGAGAGAAGGATATGGAGAGAAAGGGATAGGGAGATAATAGAAGAGAGAGATGGAGAGGGACTAGAAGAAGGAGAGATATAGGGAGAGGGATAGGGACAAGGAAAGGGGGAGGAAGAGGGAGAGGAAGAGAAATAATGAGAGGGGGGAGGGTAGGGGGAGGGAAATGGGTAGGGTTTGCAGGGGGGAAGGGTGAGAGTGAGGGTGAGTGAGATGGATAGGGACACATAGAGGGAGAGGGACATGAATATGGAGATGGAGAGAGGGAGGTAAAGAGGAAGGGGGAGGGGGAGGGGATTTTAGGGGGTGGGAAATATGGAGGGATGGATGAGGGGGGAAGGGGGATGGGGAGGAAGAGGGATTGGGGGGGGTGAGAGATTGGTGAAGAGAATGGGGGTTAGAGGGAGAGGGTGATAGGGGAGGAGAGAGGGACATATAGGGAAGAGACATGGGGAGGGGGAGAGGAAGAAGCAATGTAGGAGAGGGAAAAGAGAATGTAGGAGAGGGAGAAATGTATAGAGATAGAGATAGTGGAATATGGAGACAAGGCGAGGAGTAGATGGATAGGGGGAGAGTAGAAGATATAGAGGGAGAGGGAGAGAGAGAGGGAGAGAGAGAGAGAGAGGGATATGGAAGCTAATGGATAGGGAGAGAGAGAGAGAGAGAAATAGAGAGATAGAGTGGGAGAGAGGGGAAATAGGGGGAAAGGTAGAGGGAAAGAGGGGAAGAGGGAGAACAAGATAGAGGCATAGAGACAAAGAGGGAGGGAGACAAGGAGTGAGAGAGGGAGAGGGAGAGGGAGAGGGAAATGGAGGGGGAGAAGGGGAGAGAGAAATAAATATAGAGTGGGAGGGAGAGGGAGAAAGAGAGAGGGAGAGGGAGAGAGGGGAAAGAGGGGGAGAGGTATAGCGGGGGAGGGGAAGAGGGAAAATGAGATAGAGACATTGAGGCAGATAGGGAGGGAGAGAGGGAGTGAGAGAGGAGAGGGAGAGTGAGAGGGAAAGGGAGAGTGAGAAGGGGAGAGAAACATATATAGATAGATATATGGATAAATGGATTGATGGATAGAGAGAGGGAGAGAGAGAATGGGAGAAGAGGAGGGAGAGGGGGAGAGAAAAATAGATAGATAGATATATGGATAGAGAGAGAGGGAAGGAGGGAGAGGGAGAGAAAGAGGGAGAGGAGAGAGGGGGGGGATATAGAAACAAAGGGTTTATGAAGGAATTATTCAATAGAGAGTGAGAGAGATAGAGAGATATAGAGAGTTAGGGAGAGGCAGAGAGGGAGAGAGAGAGGGAAAGGGAGATGGAGAGGGAAAGGGAGAAGGGTAGAGAGAGGGGGTGGGATGGTTAAAGGTGGAAAGAGAGAGAGAGAGAGAGAGTTATACCTAAAAATGGTAGTTCTAAATTTGAGTTATGATACTGAGTGTTTCATCAAACAAAAGGACAATTTGGATTGAAGAAGAATGTGGATATAGAAGGATTTGGTATGGATCATGGAATGATTAATCTAGTGTTGATACTTATTTATTATGAGTTTAGGGCATATACATGACTTTTCATCTGACAAATCACATGTCACATGCTATTTGTCCATAAAAAGCTCACGTGTCCCTTAAAAACTCATTAAAAATTAAAAATAAATTAATTATGAGGTGGTTGGGGTGGATATGGAAACCACCCTCACCTTCCCTAACTGCCCTAGCCTCGTAAGTGTCACTTTATTTGAGACATGGTACATAAAGGTATTGCAAAACTTCAGTACATTGCAACTGATGAGAAGATTGCAGATGTGATGACAAAGACTCTATCTGTGACAAAGTTTGGACACTTTTGAAATAAGCTTGGTATGGAAAATAAGGTCTCCCTCACTGGGAGGGAGTGTTTAATGTACAACATCAAGAGTCATTCTCCAGGAGACTTGTGTGGTATTAAGTCACGAACTTGTGTTGTATCAAGTTCAAAGACTTGTGTTGTATTAAGTTACGAGACTTGTGTTGTATTAAGTTAGAAACTTGTGTTGTATTAAGTTAAGGAAGCATGTGTTGTATCAATATAGGACATCGTGTTGCATCAAGTCCTATTCATGAAATTTGCCTATAATATGATGTGTTCTATCAAGATCAGGATCTTGTGTTGTATCAAGGTCAAAATCTTGTGTTGTAACAAGATTGGAGGATTTTGTTGTATCAAAACTATAGACTTGTGCTGTATCAAAGTCTATCCTCTTGTTGTATTAAGTAATGTGGATATGGTATGTGATGTATTGCTAGTCATGGTCACCAATTGGTATAAGTCTCCTCTAGGTCTTAGCTACCCCTAGAGTGAATTACTTTAGCATATGACTATATGACCAAGGATAGTACATATGATCATTAGTATGAAACAATTATTTTGAGTATGATATGATAGATATGATTAACTAATCACACATGGACCATGCATAATTTAATTAATGATAAATGAGATGAGCTGATATATAGAGTAAAGATTCAAATTGAGCATGGAATACCTCCAATGAACTCGAATCGCAAAGACATCAATTAATTCTATATTGTGGAAAAAAAAGTTTCACTTAATTAAGGAATATACTCCTTGATTTATGCAAAGTGTTTGTTTATGGTTGGAACTCAATATGAAGAACTAAAGACATTCATTGAAACTCCTAACTAATGGTTAAGAATTTAGTTGATGATTGAGTTTAGTTCAATTAGTTCACATTCAGTTCAATAAGTTCACATTTCGTTCGATCAGTTCACATTTAGTTCAATCAGTTCACATTCAGTTAAAGGAAGTTAATACTCAATGAATTAAAGTAGGGTACATATCTTCAGTATGTGAGAATTTTGAGGTGACAACTTGGCACCAAGTCAAGGAAGGTGCAAAAGGTTAATGTATGAAGAGTGATCATAGTGTTCATAGTTCCCAAAAGCATGCAACCATTTTCTACCTCTCAGTGTATGATTGAATAAGCTTGTTATTAAAGCGATATGCACTTGGCAAGGTTGAGATAGTGCTGCTAGTGATCTCTATTCTCTATTGCTTCTTTGATATATTTTATGAGGAAAAATTCACATGTGTTTTAAATTATTCTCTGCAATTAGATATCATACTCAAAGGGTTTCTTTGTTTTTCATCCTCTATATTTGGAGGGTTTTCCAGGCTACATCTTGTGTATTATAGATTAAATGATTTATGTGTTTGATTTTTTCATTAGATCTACATGCACTATATTTTATTATCAAAAGTTTTAAATTTTAATAAGATTTCATTATTTCTCAAACATTGACAAAACAAATTCGATTGCATGGGGGGAAGGGAAATATAATAACATCCTTATCTTCTACGCTTATAAGTGAACCATAGCTAAACCAAATTCATCTTAATGGGGTCATGTTGGGATGAGTCCTGATAAGGAGCAACCATTAGAGGATATTTCAGCTCAAAATGGGCCTTTTAACTCTAATTCAAATTCCATGTCATCATGTGTTAGCTAATGAAATTGCTTTAAATTTGAAGTACCATACAGGTCTTAAACACTTTTTTAATATAAATTTGGGGATAGGTATCATAGAAAAAAATACTTTTTTTGTTTGTATTCTTGACATATCTCCCCATGTTTTTACTCAATTTTTGATCGGGAGAGCTTGTTGGATGTGGAATTAAATTCCACATCCAACGAGTACCAGCTCAGAATATTTTTGACAGACCCCGCTACCCCCCAGAAAAAGAAATACCTGAAAAAATGTGATGATGATGTTATCATCACATTTTTTCATCTATTTCTTGTTTTGGGGGTAGCGGGGTCCGTCAAAAGTATGCCAAGTGGGTACTCATTGTATGTGGAATTTAGTTCTACATCCAACGATCTCTCGAGTCAAAATTTGAGTAAAAAATGGGGACATATATCGAAAATACAAAAAAGTAGTTTTTTTCTTTTCTTCCTCCAAAATTAATAAATATTATTTTATTATTTTAACTATTTTTTTTTTAGGAGGCCCATTTTGAGTTGAAATTTCCTCTAATGGTTGTCCTACTTGGTAGGATCTAGATAGAACAACAAAATACTATGTCACCGTTGATCATTGGTAAACTACTCAACATTGTAAAGGACTCACACTGAACCGAGACAAATATGGTTTTCTACATAATGGTAGCTCCATCTACTATATATGTGATAACACATACATTATCTTAAATTCTAAGAACTAATCATAAAAATCTACAATTACTAACCTCACCCCTTATTACTACAAACCCTTATCATCCTTGTCAATAATATAAATAAAAAACCTAACCCTTATAATACTTAGCTTTTCTAAACCCTAACCTTGTAACTTAAAAAATCCCTAAGCACTAAAATACCTAATTCCTAACCGTTAAAAATAAAATAACATAAAAAAAATAACCTTGATAAAACCTAACTGATAACCCCTGTAAACCCTAAACCTCAATCTATAACCCATATTAGCGCCAATCCCTAATCATTATAACTTTAATCCCTAATCTATATAACCCTTAACCACATCAAATATTATAAACAAAACCATTAAGGCATGTATCCCCTTATCCCTAACCCTAATATCCTATAATTCTTAGACGAAATAACTTTTAACACCCTTTAACTACCTAACTTTAACCCCTATTAGCCTTATACATTTAGCTTATAAGTCCAAATAACTTCTGAACAAGATGAAAATCAAACAAATCAATGTCTAACTACCTATGAAATGCAAGTACTTATTTTTTCCAAATGATTATGACAAACCAAAACTACTACTATGGAATTAAAATTTCAAGAAAAGTTAAATATTCACTTAGAAATGTAAAAATAAACTCTACTTTGTTTTACTTTTTGATGTAAATGCAAAGATCTAAGGTAAATCAAATGTTTAAATCTATTGTATTTTGAACCATGAGACTTTTTTAGTCCCGTAAATGTCAATAAAAAATATTAGAAAATACTAAAATCCATAGGTTTTCTACATAGGAATACCCTCATGTCTTTCACGAGGGAAATATGTGTGTGGTTACACTTTTGTCAATGGAAAGTCAAAGGGAGTTGCTATTGTTGAAAATCAAATCCATGGGTGCGTGCTAGTTAAATTAGTTAAATAATCCCATGGACATAGTACATGATGAGGAAAAAGAGACTTGAAAGTATGAGAAGCTTGAAGTTTATAATCTCTAGCTAGCTAAGATGATTAAAAGAGAAACTACCAATTATCGTGCACTACAAACTAAAGGAAAAATAACCTTTACTACAAATTATGAGCATAGATCATTCCTCTTAATATTGAATTTGGGACATCTTTTGAACTAAAATATCAATTATGACTACATTGTATAATACATGATGGTGTTCTAATGCATGGGATTTGGTATAATAGAGAAAATCAATATCCTATTCCTATTTAAGAGGTCCTCTTAGTGATGATAAAACATATAAAATTTTTGTATGTCTCTCTATAAGGATGAGATAAATTATGAATTTTCATATTACTCAACAAAATTAAAATCCAATCCATAAAAGTAGCTAGAAATGTCGAAGATAGTGCGAGTCACAAACCTTTACTCTGAAATCGATCTAGAGTAAATTCCTTGACACTTGGAAAAGTGACATCTTATTGAATAAATTGGACAACAGTAAATTAGCACCAACATATACACCAGCATGACATCTACACATTGTTTGAATCACAATTGTCGTTAGACAAAAAACCCCAGGTGTTAATCTCCACCAGAGTTGCTAGATTTAGGATCTCGAGAGGTGATTAGTCCATGTCACAAAACTCACGGGGAGCGTTGAACCCAATTTTCAACAATCTCCCCCCCAAGGAAACCCGAGTGAGTTCTGAAACTTGAACTCTTGCTCTAATACCATTTTTTGGACTCACAATTACTGTCAGACCAAAATCCGTAGGTGTTCATATTCGCCACAATCGCCAGAGTTATGATCTAGGGAGGCAATTTGTCCATGTCACAAAACTCATGGGGAGCATTGAACCTAATTCCCAATACACACTAGAATTCCCCACTCAAAATTTCAAGGTTAGCTTTAGATGCCTGTAAGCCATAAAAAATGTTGATTATTACTTTATAAAAATATTCAACAAAAATAATTAAAAATCAAACTATAAACTAACTGTAAAAATAAAAAAAACTAAGCTTAGATATAATAATAATAAAATTTACAATCATGTCTTTTAAGCATAATAAGGATCAAGCACAATAATGAACGATAATAATAATTTGTTTCATAAAAAATGGACAACTAATAGGTGGTCTTTGTTAGTGAAATTGATATTTGTTTCCTAGCTAATGTAAACCTAAAAGAGATGACCATGAGGTTACCATAATTCATAGGCATTCCCTATACTTAGGCCTAGAGGTTAATCTTCTTAACGAATAAATTTCACATTGCCCATGAATACTCTCATTTTCATACCAAACTTAGCAACTTAAGGTAGTATCAACAATATGTATCATAATCCTTAATTAAAATATTATTACATCGAGGAACCCAAGAGTGAGCCTTGCAATCAAATCTAGAAATAATGACCAAATACCTCTTAAATATTTAACATGGGAGATTGAGAAAGAATTACCTTCTAACATGAATTTTTGTCACCTAAACCAAACTCTACGCCCAACTTGTGAGTGAATCCAAATATTCCATAATTTTCCACCAAAAGAACAAAGTAAGTTCATAAAAAAACAAATCATGGCATCCTTGAAGGTAGAATCACTCTAAATGTTACTCCCTCCTTCCATTGACTCAGTGTCTTGATCATAATATGGATTCCAAACTTCAACATAATAGTATTGCGATTCTAATATTAATATTAAAGAATCAAATATAGTTTTATAAATAATAATTAAATTAAATTTAATTCATAATATATTTTATATATTAATTTTCATCCAATTGACTAAAAAAAAATATAAAAAAATCTTAATCGTCCACCCCCTCTTATACATAGATGATATTTTGTTCATAAAATAAATTTAAACATAGATGATCTTTTGTTCAAAAAATAAATTTATGTTTGACCCTCGATTTTCATATAAGATTTGAAAATAATTCTCATTGTTACAAATCCATAGTTACCAATTTATTTAGTGTTTTAAGTAAGAAATCACATTAATATTTCAATTTATTTAGTATTTTCAGCAAGAAATCACATTAATAACGATTATTATGGATGGAAGATGCTGTACGGTAAGTGTGGCAGCATGAGTAGAATTTTCACACAAAATTATGAGTAATTATAATCGATGTATTAAACATTATCAAAAAAAGATATATATTTCAATTACAATGTTGTGATAAGATAAGTTATGTTCTCTCGAAAAGATATGTACATGATTTGGTGATTAATTTAGAGAAATTATCAACTTCAAGCGAACTAAAAAACATCGAAATGTTTTTTTATCTCATACTATAGATGTTTTGGTCGAAATATTGTTTTTATTTTATACTATACATCCTTAACCAAAGAAGGTTTTTTTTTTTTCCAAAGAAAAAAATTGTAAATATATTTATTCACATTCAGCAGATGGCACAAATGTCCATTATCACAAAGAGACCCAACCTTAAAGCTGGTGTTTACTATCAAGTTAAACTCCATAAAATAGTTTGAAAAAAGCAAAAATATGTCCAAAGGCATAAAAGCCATTACAAAATAATAAAATAGTTTCAAAACTGCTCATATAACTATCAGAAAAACAAACTTTTAACTTCTTCCACAGAACTGCTCATATCAGTTTTTTGAGCTCAACATCTTCCTCCAAAAAGCTATCTCTAATAATGCCAAAAATGGAATTTGATCCAAAATTAAAAACCTTTTTTAAAAAAGGTATCCTCCAATATAATGCCCCATACCAGCATAAACCCATTATATTCAAAGGCCAATTCATATCAAAATTATTAAAACAGTTTCACAACTTCTCATATATATGTCCCAGAACATAAAAAACAACACCAAAGGCTATGCATCATAATCCAAACTAAGAAAGAGAAAAAATAGATATCTCCAACAATACAAAATTCAAGGTACTGCCCCAATAGAACCTTTTAAAGTTGGTTTTATAAAACCTGAAAGATTTCCACAACTGCATCTGATTTATGTTCCATAATTGACCAGGATCCTTCCAATATACTTCCACCATATTTTTCCAAAGCATTTGTAGAGGAATTTATTTCTTGATATATATGTTGGAATGGCACATAATTGAATCCATCAGTAATCGTGTTAACAACCTAAAGAATCATGGATAATTCTAAATTCATTAGTCGGTACTTACCAGATGCCCAGTTAATAACTAACTAAGAGTCACCGAAAACCTGAATTTTATCCACAAAGTTCCTTCGAGCCAGAAGAAGAAGTAGCTTGAGGGCACATAATTCTGCAAAATTGTTAGTACCCATTCCTAATCTAGCTTTAAAGGAGAAAAAGTGAACATCTGATAAAAACAGCATACCTTCGGCTCCACAAATTTTTGGATCCCCTGCTGCAAATCCATAAAAAAAACCTATGCAAAGGTTTTATCAATAACTTCCACAAATATAGTTCTAATCAAAACAACATAATTCTTCTAAGGGACATTATTTAGCATTCCTAGACTGAAACTAGCAACCTGTGCAGGGGTTAAGGAAAGACCTTTAAAACAAGATAAGTTTCTAGACTTCCAGATGAACCATAAGACAATGATAGGTAACGGTTTAAAATTTTCCACTTCTGGATTTAATCACCAAGTTTTGAAACAAGCTGTCATAGATTCTCCATTCCATAGATTATTAAGTCTCAAATTGTCCTCAATAATTAACCATACAGACTAATAAAAAGGGCAATCCACTCCAATATGAAAATTGGATTCACATTCCATATTGCATGAAAAACACCTACCAGGTCCTTCTCTACCTTTCATGATAAGGATATCCCAGGTCAATACTTTACCAGAAAGGAGAAACCAACAAAATAACTTTTTTTTAGAGGACATCTCATCTTCCATAAGAATTTACACCACCAGATATGATCCATATCTCTAATCATAAGCTGAGCATAACCTTCTTTAGATGAGTAACAACTAGATTTAGATAAATTCCAAACTAGAGCATCATCATCCGTTGAAATCCTAACATGACTAGATTTAAGAATGGTTACATAACCATTCCACACTTCAATCTCTTGAGGGTTGGTAAAACCAATAGAATCTGCAAGAAAGCATTGTTGATCCATCAATGCAGATAATCCATGAAGTCCAATGTCAAATAAAACATTAAAACCAGCCAAATGTAATTTTTCAAGCATGGCAGGTGGTAAAACATGTCTCCATTTACATCCTAACCAGGGATCTAAACCAATACGAGCAACATTACCATTACCAACCTTCCATGCCAGAAAATCTCCTATAATGTCAAAATCCCATAGAACAGCTTTCCAGCAATCTCATAGAACAACTTTCCAACAGATTGAAATATTCATTTTCTTTTTGATAGGAGATCTAATCCATTCCAAAATACTCAATGGATTAATATATTTATGTACAACCATATTTACCCATAACCCCGTGCCATGAATAATATTCCATACATTTTTCCCTGTAAGAGCCTTAGCAAAAACAACAAGAACTTTAAGTCCCCATCCTCCCAAAGACTTTGGATTAGCCAAAATCTTCTAGGATGTCCAAGGTAAACCATAAGAATTTTGTTTACTAGACCAAAAAAAATTGAAACAAATCTTTCTGATTTTTTCAATGATCCTCATCAGTATCCAAAAGTGCATCCAATAGACCGAAATGCCTCTAATAGTGCTTAAATCAGTATCATCTTGTCCCCCTTGGATAACCAATGAAAGCTCCAGTTGTTAATCCTTTTTTCAACCTTTATAATCATCCAATCCCAGTCCTTTAATAGATATCTGCAAGGTTTGAGACAAAACCCAAGGTACTTCATACCATTAACAATTCTATCAACTGGAAATGTAAAAATATTCTGTAATGTAATAACCTCAGTTTCTTCCAGGAAAGAAAAATATAAAGAATATTTCTCATCATTTATCTTCATCCCAAATGCCTTATAGAAGATCATTAAAATCTCATATAAAGTAGAAATAGATTGCTCTGATCCATCATTAACCATAACTATATCATCCAAAAAAGAACATGAGTTAAGAAAATATCATTTCGAAAAGATATTCCATGGTATGTCTCACAAGCTTTTGTAAATAGAATAGCCCTCCCTAGACCTTCAACAACAATAAGAAATAATAAGGGAGCCAAGAGGAAGCCTTGTCTAAGACCCCTACCAGATTTAAAAAAGGTTGATGCTACCCCATTTATAATCAGAGAGAAAGATATAGAGGAGAGACTGCTCATAACCCAAGAAATGAAGTTCCCCACAAAACCCAATTTGGAGAGTATGACCTGAAGATAGGTCTAGCTTACATGATCATAAGCTTTGGATAAATCAATATTTATCATTACAGCCTTTAAGGATTTACAATGCATAGAATGCATACCTTCTTGAATGACCCCAACTGCATCACGAATCTGTCTACCTGGAAAAAACCCAAACTGTTCACCAGATATGCACCTACCCAAAACATTTCTGATCCAAATAGAGATAATATTACCTATAAATTTGTAGAAAAAATTACACAAAGAGATAGGCCTAAAATCCTCAAAAGACAAAGGATGATCAGTCTTTGGGATGAGGGCAACAAAGGTTGAATTGAAGACCACAGGAATTTTACCACTTATCCAGGAAAGCTCAATAACTCTCAGAATGTCCTCACCCAGAACATCAAAAAGACATCTATAAACCTCAACAGGTATTCCATCAGGTCCCGGACTCTTATCATTTTTTCCAATGGAAAGGATATGCTTGATATCTTGCATAGTAACAGGATTCATAAGCTCTCTATTATCTTCCTCAGAAACAGATGAAGGAAAAAAACCTGCACTGTGCACAATCTCAGGAAGATGGAGATCAGCTTCTTCCTTAAATAGATACTCAAAATGTTGAATCCCTGCCTCTGCAATAGCCTCAGCACCTTCAACAAGATTGCTAGAATCATCATGAATTTGCCAAATAGTATTAAGATTTTTCCTATGAGCAGCAAATTTATGGAAAAAAGGGATGTTGTCATCTTCACAAATCATCCATAAAGCCCTACTTTTTTTTCGAGCCTCCTTTTCCCTAAAACATAAAATAGATCTCTTACATTATTCAAGCTCAATCAAGGACAATTTATCCTCCTCTGAAATAAAACCAATAATAGTCCTGTCATAATACCTTTTCATATCACTTTCAATGTCAACTAAATCCTTAATATCTTGGGCTTTTTTCTTCAAAGACCATTTTATGGATATGTCTTTAATTCTTTTAAGGTTGGAAACAAACTGGGATGTAGGGGATACCTTAGACAGTGCATCAAAAACCACCGAAGAGTCTTTTAATAGCTCAACCAACTCAATGTGTTCTTAACAGAAAGCATTAAACTTAAAAGGACAGTGAGCCCATTAGAGGAAATTTGGGGTCTAAAATGGGCCTTATAAGAAAACGTGCCAAAATAAGTTTTTGTGAGTTGGAATTCAAGAACCAATAGAATTTCAATAAAATAAGTCAACCATAATGGTTGAATTGACATATTTTTCATTAAAAAAAACTACTTTTTTTGTTTGTATTTTCGACATATCTCATTGTGTTTTTACTCAAATTTCGATCGGGAGAGCTCGTTGGATGTGGAATTTGATTCCGCATCCAACGAGTACCCACACTGCATACTTTTGATGGACCATGCTACCCCAAAAACAAGAAATACCTGAAAAAATGTGATGATGACATCATCATCACATTTTTTTCAGGTATTTCTTGTTTTTGGGGTAGAGGGGTCCATCAAAAGTATGCAGTGTGGGTACTCGTTGGATGCAAAATCAAATTCTGCATCCAACAAGCTCTCCCGATCGAAATTTGAGTAAAAAAACAGGGAGATATATCGAAAATACGAACACAAAAAGTAGTTTTTTTCTTTCTTCCTCGTAAATTAATCAATATTATTTTATTATTTTAACTATTATTTTATTATTTTCCTTAGGAGGCCCATTTTATACCCCAAAATTACTCTAATGCTTAGGAGTACCCGAAGAGATTTGTAAGTAAATAGGTTGATGATCAGAATCTCCACCACACCCAATCCATTATTTGAGAATAAAATCACTATCTAGAAAATCGGCTGATAAAAGTAATTGATCCAACCTTTTACTTATAATCTCATGACCAATTTTGTGATTGGATCAAGTTGGAATGGAGACCAAGGGAGTAGTATCAACAAGCCCAATCCCATCCAAAAGATTAATAAAGTAGTTGGTTAAGGCATTCACACAAGCTTTAACCTTCCAAATTTCTTAAAGACCCAAGGAGAAAGTTAAATCTCCCCTAAAAACCAAATAAGAACATTTCAAACACTCCATACCAGCCAACGTATTCCTGAAAACTTCCCTATCTGAATAAGGCCCATAAAGGTTTATAAAGGATAAATCCTTCTTCAATTCAATAGAGTGCAAAACAGCACAAAGACCAGAGGTCATAGACCAGGCATTCAGCAAAAGGAAATTACGAGACCTCCAACTTAGAAGAAGTCCCCTAGATATTCCCTTGGCATCCACAGACACAAACTGCCAATATTTTAATAGTAATTCCATTTCCTTCACCAAAATACAACCATCAAACATAGTTTTTTGTAGAAAAATTACATATAAAGACTGTTCATCAATCAGTCTTTTAACCACTAGTTTTTTAGGAAGACTAGCCAAACTTATACAGTTTAAGGTCATAAGGATCATAAAGGATGTTCCAAAGAGGCATACATGGATCTAAGTGCCCCATTCCATCCTTCATAGATTGACTAGTATTTACCAGAACCCCATCCCGACCCTTAAATGGTAGATGTTTCCCAAAAGGATCACGGTCTGATCCAATCCCTCCATCTACATATTTTGAACAAGAAAGAAGAAAATAACCCTTACTTATAGCAGGATAGAACTTAGGAGGGGATACAAACCCAAGATCCCGCAAAGATTCATTCTGAACAGGTTTAATTAATGAAATCGATGCAGGTTCCTTATCAAAAATATTCCGCCCTGGTCCATGAGTCAAAGAGGTAATGCACAGAGGTTTAAGGTCTGCTAAGGAAGATTGAGAGTCTAAAACCTTGTCCTCAAGTGTGTGAGAGAGGTTCAAATCTTCCGGTGTATCATCAAGAGCTAAACCCTCCTTAGCTAACAAAATAGACCCAACATTTTTAACCCACCAAACTTTGTGGACAAAACCAGAAGAAGAGTTTTTGTTGAAAGGAAGAAAACAATCATTCATAAAATGCCCAAACCCATGACATCTAAAACACCTAAAAGGGACACCCACATAGTCCAGAGGATGACTAAATCTAGAGCTTCCTCTCTTAATAGCCAAATTAGCAGGCAGACCATTCCGAAAATCTAACAAGACTAAAACCCGACCCATACAACACACCCTAGTTTGCAGGTATGAAAAATCAGTCTCCAAATGAGTGCCCAAAGTATTACCCACCAGTCTAAAAAATCAACTGACCAAAATTCGAAAGATAAATTAGGGAGTTTAACCCATATTGGGACTTGATCATACCTTTCAGTGCAAGGGTCAAAAAGAGGCATCCATATTTTGATCAATAATCCAGCTTTGTCCCATCGCCAAATGCTAGCCAAAACCAGATCAGTATATTTCTCTGATAAGAATTTGAAAGCTATCCAGCCTCTTGGGAGAAGAAAAATCACAGGTGGAGCACTGATGAAATATTTCCACACCGACGTAGCACAACCATTCAAACTGTTAGAATTGAATTTGTGCCCACCGAACTGCCCAACAAGAGTCAATGCATTAGTAAGGACAATTTCATTCAAATCCACATCCTCGCCCATGTTCATCAAAAACGGCTTTACAAGTTTCTTAACAGACTTGTTTCCACGCTTCATTTTCACCCCTGAGCCCAGCAGAATAGGAAGGGAACCCACATTACTCGAAACAGGATCCCGAATAAAATTTGCGAAAGAAACAGGAGGCTTAGATAGTACTTTGGGGTCTACACTTCTGGACTCTCCTATCCATTCACAACTAAAACCCATTTCCAACACAGAATCCACAAGAGAATCACACAATTTCCTCGATCCAACACCAACCTCCAGGCGAAAGCCATTACAGACCTTGCAAACCTGCAAAACATTTGATAAAATAGAACAAACACATAATTGTGCTCCCAAAACAACAAAATCCCTCTGTCCCTTACCCACACCAGCACCAGTTGTAAGACCTGGAACTGGCGAGGACAGACCATATCCCAAACCATCATCATTAACAGGACCCAAAACCAACAAGGGCTTCCCAATAGCAAAAGAATTATCCACATTACCAAAACAAGGCACTCCCATACCTCCAAATGAATCAACATCAACAGAAGTACTTGTACTAACCCGCTTATATTTTTCTGGGCTAGACTTCCTAACGTCCGAAGCTCCATTATCCAAGCAAGGATGAACAAGATTTAAATCATATACCTTCACACATAGTGGCGCTCCCTTGACCCCTGGTGCATAATGCTCTACAGAATGAAACACATGAACCCTAGATTCCTCACCAGAACCATCAATAAGACTCTTCACAACCCTGGGAAAAATACAATCTAAACCACAATGTACAAGGTTATACCCATCATCTCCCACACATAACAGATGCGCTCCCGTGGCTCCTGGCTTGCGCCGCTCAGCATAATAAAAAGTGGACACCCTCGATACATCACCATAACCCTCATTAAAACTCTTCACAACCCCTGACAGAATACAAGCTGAAACAAAAAAGATATATTCAAAAGACTCAGAAGAGCTTGAATAAACTAGAAAGGCCAATCTTGATTTGAAGACTCAGCTATAGGAAGCCAACATGATAGAAGAAATCTTGAAGAATGAGTTGGAAGAAAAGGAGCAAACAACCTAAAAGCTGGATATGGAGGTAGTTGGTCTTGTTGGGCCGAATTAATGTCGTTTTAATTCTGTTGTAGTATTTTCCTGGCCATTTAATTTGTCAATCCGTTGTTTGTAGTCTTACGAAGCACCTACAAAGTATATGTAAGACTGAAGTGAAATTAAACTATTCTAACCCCCGTGAAACTAAGACTAATCTAATCTAACCCCCCTTAAATTGAAACAAGCAATTGGTAATCTAATGCTGAAAGATGAAACACACGACTGAAAGTAAATTGCATAAAAGAAAGATAACATATGAATAGCAACAACACAACACATGTGAGCTCACATTAACCATAAAGCAATCTTAAATTACATCACAAGAATCAATCATAAATCATGAAAGCATCAATCCAAGATTATGAACAAAAGCTAAGAATTCTCTTCTCCATATTACAAAGTCAAGACTAACTTCTACAATCTACTATTCTCTAAGATAATCTAAGATCTAAAATATTCTAAGATAATATCACATTTTAATAATTATTTTGAAATGAAGAGAGAGCACTCTCTTTTATACATGAAGGAAATAACCATCTCATAATGAGAGATCCACTATTCACTCAACCACTCAACTACTTTCCTATTATTACAAGATATGATCCCTTCAAATCCTCCACATATCTTTCACAAATTCTCCACATGTCTCTCAATGAAATCTCCATGATCTTCTCCTTAGAATATTCTTTGCATAACTATGTCCTTGAAATGATGGAGGAGATATACGTGAATTCTTTTCTTTGAATTAATCCTTCACATATTCCTACACATTACAAAACTCATCCATACTTTGAGATATTAGTGAAAAACATGTTAATTTTCTAATATTTAATCATAAATTCACTTATAATACTAAAAATAAATAAAGTGGAAATAATAAGGTGAAACCCACATATATGTATGAAAATGGTATGATAAAAGGTTAATGGGATGATGAAATGTGAGGAATAGTGGAAGATAAAGTGGATGAAAAAGGGACATTTCTGTGTCCCAATAGGTCTAAGGAAGAAAGGTGAAAAGACTGATGCCTTTGTCATGTTCAAGGATAGTTCAATTGTCCTAAATAAGATCTTAGATTTTCAAAAATATCAATTTGACAATTTTGTCCTTGGTTACAAAAACGAAGGAGAGAAATATGAAGATGGAACTTGGTCTCCCAAGAGTCTAGAAGCAGGTCCATCATCATTGAAAATTGTTCCCCATGTGACTGAACATGACAACAAAGACCCTGGAAATTCAAGAATACATTAAGAAGTTAGGTCTATTCCTCAAAGCAAGCTAAAAAACGAAACAACTCCAAGATGGAATAGAAGTCCCAGGTATGAAAATGGATTTAATGGTTATTGTTTTTCTTATTCTAACTTTGGCCATAAGGCTATGGATTGTAGACTCTATGAAAGAAGAAGTGTTGGAATTTCCAATGAAAGAGTTAGATGTTTGACATGTAACCAAGATGGGCATATTATTTCTACTTGTTACACATTGAGATGCTACATATGTAGTGGATTTGGTCACAAAGCCCAAGAATGTGCAAGTCAAGGAAGTCAACTGAGGAGGAGTCCTTCATACACATCATCAAGAAGAACCAATGAACCCTGAAATAAGACCAATGAAAAAAGATTTGAAGATCATAATACAAAGGCCCAAAGTTAAGGATACTCTCAGGTATGGAGGAATGAAGTTGATCAAAGAATTGTTGGAAATTCCAGCATCATAGTTAGGTGTTGTACATGCAACCATGTAGGTCACATTGCTGCATATTTTCGTACTATGAGGTGTTATAGATGTAGTGGATTTGGGAACAAAGCTCAAGACCGTTGGAGTACATCGAAACAATCCATGATAAGTTTCTCGTGCAGCTCATCAAGGAAATCCAATAAAGATGAAGGAACAAATACTGAAAGTAAAAATACCAAGGTGCAATTATGGATGAAGAAGACCAAGAATTTACATATAGGAGAGGTTGATTAGTGCAAAGAGAATGCCTTCCATATGGAAAACCAAGCTTAAGGTCTCTCAAATACCTTAACACACCTTAAGCTCATAAGGCTGGAGGATTAACTCGAAGGAGAAAGGATGGCTAGTCTAAGCATATAGACAAGTCCTAGGATTGTGCACGTTGACAGGGGGAGCAATGATCAGTACCTTTAGATGCATATATGTGGTCACCATTTTTCGTCAATCCCAAAGGAGGAGAGATGAAGACAAAAGGTGGAGAAATATCTCAGGGGGAGCATGCATTGCTGTCATATTTGAACCATGATCCTTTTTTATTCCCAAAAATTTCAATAAAAAACCTTAGAAAATACTAAAATCCAAGGGATTTCTACACAGGATTACCCTCATGTAATTCATGAGGGAAACATGTGTGTGGTTGCACTTCTCTCAATACAAAGTCAGAGGGAGTTGTGATTGTTGAGAAAAAAATATGTGGGTTCCCGTTAGTTAAATTAGCTAAATAATCCCATGAGCATAGTACATGATGAGGAACTAGCTAATATGATTAAAAAGAGAAACTACCAATTATCATGCACTACAAAATAAAGGAGAAACAACCTTTACTACAAATTATAAGCATATCTCATTCCTCCTCTAAATACTGAATTTAGGACTTGTTTTGAACTAAGATATCCATTATGACTGCATTGTATAATACTTGATCGTGTTCTAATGCATGGGATTTGGTGTAATTGAGAAAAATAATATCTTATTCCTATTTATGAGGTCCTCTTAATGATGATGAAACATTTAAAATTTTTGTATGTCTTTTTATAAGGAGGAGATAAATTATGAATTTTCATATTTACTCAACAAAATTAAAATTCAATCCATAAAAATGGGGCTAACATTAGATGTCTCTAAGCCAATAAAAATGTTGATAATTACTTTATAAAGATATTCAACAAAAATAATTAAAAATAAAATTATATCCTAACATTACAAATAAAAAAACTTGAACTTAGATATAATAATAATAAAATATATAACTATGTATTTTAAGCATAATAAATATCAAGTACGATAATAATAATTTGTTTAAAAAATCATGTACAAATCAATATTTACTTCCTAGATAATGTAAACCAAAAAGAGATGACCACAATGTTGCCATAGTTCATAATTTTGGGCTAGGGGATGACCTATTCTTAGGCCTAGATGTTAAGTTTATTAACGAAGAAATTTCATATTGGCCATGAATACACTCATTTTCGTATCAAACTTAGCAATTTAAGGAAATATCAACAATATTTATGATAGTCTTTAATTAAAATATTATTAGAATAAGAAACATAAAAGTGATTATTAATAATTAAACATATTGTCAAAATACCTCTTAAATATTTAACAAAGGTTAATTAAAATAGTATTGCATTAAAAAACACAAAAATGATCATTAATAATTAAACCCAGAAATAATGACAAAATATCTTTTAAATATTTAACGAAAAAAATTGAGAAAAAATTACCTTCTAACATAAAATTTGATCACCTAAACCAAAATCTATGCCCAACATGTCAGTGAAACCCAATATTCCACAATATTCCCAAAAAAAAAACCAATGAGTTCATTAAAAAAACAAAGCATGGCATAAGTGAAGGTAAAGTCTCTAAATGTTACTCCCTCCTTCCCTTTACTCATTGTTTTGATGATACTTCAGGGTATAATCAAATACATTTTTATAAATAATAATTACATTAATTTTGTTTCATATATATTTGATATATTAATTTTCATCTCAACTTAGTTCAAATAACTAAAAAATATCGAAATAATTCACAATTGTTAAACCTACATGATATTTTGTTCATAAAATCAATTTTTGTTTGACCGTCGATTTTCATAAGAACCTATAAGATTTGAAAATAATTCCAATTCTTTGAACCCATAATTACCACTTTATTTAATTCTTTTCTACAAGAAATCCCATTAACAACGATTATGGACGGAAGATGCTGCACGATGTGTCAGCATGAGTAGGATCTTCCAACTTGATTACGAGTAATTAGAATCAATGTATTAAACATTATGGAAAACAATAATATTTCAATTACAATGTTGTGATAAGATAAGCTATTTTTTGGGCATGAACTTTGAAAATATATGGACATGAACTTCTAAAAATATCTGGTAATTTTCCATCTTCCATTACTGTTGAGGAGAATTCTGATCTTATGAAACCTGTTACACTGGAGGAGATCAAATCTATTCTTACTATAAGTAAGAACGATAAGAGCCCTCGTCTAGATGGGATTCGAGTAGAGGTTTATAGGGCACTATTTGATGTGATGGGTTTGGATTTGTTAAGGGTTATCGAGGATTCTAGGAAGATGGGCAAAATTCGAGATGTTTTTAACTCAACCTTTATAGTTTTGATACCTAAATTGGATTGTCCTTGTACCTTCGATGATTACAGGCGAATTTCTTTATGTAATTTCAGTTATAATATTATTGGTAAGATTTTATCTACCAGGATTAAGAAGGTATTCCACAGACATATTTCCCATGAGTAGTTTGGGTTCTTGCCTGGTAGGCAAATACATGATGTTGTGGGTGCCATCCAGGAAAGCATACACACTATTCATGTTAAAGGTTTAAAGTCAGTGGTTCTAAAAATTGATCTATCTAAAGCCTATGATAGAGTCAACTGGATTTATCTTTGGGTTATTCTAACCAAAATGGGGTTTGGGGTATCCTTCATTACATGGGTTATGAGCAGTTTAACCTCTATTTCTTTCTCTGTTTTGATTAATGGGGTGGCTTCTCACTTTTTTAGGTCTGGAAGAGGAATTAGACAAGGGTGTCCACTTGCACCTCTGCTTTTTCTCGTTGTTGTTGAAGGATTGAGTAGGGATATTTTATCTGCTAAAAGTAATGGTGTTTTCATGGGCATATCTTTTGGAAATAATATATCATTGACAAATTTTCTTTTTGTCGATGACATTGTTATGATCACTGATGTATCTACTCAGTATTTATCTATTTTGTATGAAATTTTGATGGAATTTACCAAAGCCTCAGGAATGATGATTAATGAGGATAAATCATCTTTCTATTTTTCTGGGCTAGATGAAACAGAGCTGATCTCTTTACAAAATATTTTTTCATATAATGTCCTAAAAATTGAGAGTGGTATGAAATACCTTGGCTTTTATTTAAAACCATGCATATATTTACTAAAAGATTGGGATTGGCTTATTGCAAAAGCTGAAAAATGCATTAAAAATTGGAGTTTTAGATGGTTGTCCAGGGGTGGTAAGTTTGTTCTGATTAGATCTGTCCTTGAAGATTTGCCTGTTTACTAGATGCACTTCTAGATTCCAGTAGGGATTATAGAGAAAATCAGGAAACTCTACTTTAAATTTCTTTGGTCAGGTAGCTATGGATCATCTTCTAGATTGCCTTGGACTTCTTGGAAGGTTTGGAAAATCCAAAAACATTCGGTGGTTGGGGTTTAAAAGTACCTGCATTTTTGCCAAGCATTGGCTGCTAAGAGTGTCTGGAACATAATTAATGGCTCAGGTTTGTGGGTATAGATTGTTATACATAAATGTATTTGGCCTCTCACTTTGCTGGATTGGATCAGAGAAAAGGATAAAAATAAATCAGGTATTTCTATTTGTTGGAAATCTATTCTCTGTCATTTGATCTAATTGGTGATTTCCTGGTTTGGAAGATTGGAGATGGAGCTAATGTTCGTATTGGTTTGGACCCTTGGGTAGGTTGCAAATGGCGACATTGCTTACCTCCTTGCTTGATTGATTTTCTACATTCTGCAGGTTATTTCTTTTTGAAAGATGTTGGGACAGCAACAGTTTCCTGCTTGATGGAACAAGGATAGTTAAGTTCTAATGATCTAGGTCTTGTTGGGGAATTGGATATTAATGCCTGGAATGGATACTTAGCGATACTAAAAACTAGTCATATCAGATTCAGAAATGAGGATGATTTACTTGTATGGAATCAGGCTAAATCCAGTAAGTATACCCCAAAAGGAGGATATATGCATTTGATCTTGGAACAGCATGAATTGGAAATTGCATGGTGGTGGAACATGTTTTGGCATTGTAAGTTCCCTCTTAAATCAAATATTTATTTCTGGTTTCTTTTTTTAGGGAAATCCCTCACTTGGGATATTCTAAATAACAGGGGTTGGGGAGGACCTCGTCGGTGCTATCTCTATAAAGGTGATGTAGAAAAAAATTATCATTTAGGGGCTGACTATCCATATACTAAAACTGCTTGGAAGGAGATCAAATCTAAGGTCAGTTTATAGAATCTATGGGTTAGGGACACAATTGTATCTTGTTTGAAGAATTGTGTTCTTAATATAAAGGTAAAAACAATCAGATCTTTGCCTATCATTGTTTATTGGTTTATATGGAAGGCCAGAAACCATATATGTTTTGATAACTTTACACCATATTCTACGCAGGTTTCAGCTTCTAGTTTGGGTATGTTTTCATCTTATCCACAGGATAATGCAATGTTGAAGATTAGAATCATTTCTGAGGAAATTATTGACAAAACCAAACCCTCAGGTTTTTTTGATGGTTCTGCTACTGGTAATCCACAATTGTGTGGTGTAGGGGGTATCCTTTTCCTCAAATTTGATTATTTTATCACTTTTAAAGCTCGGTTGGGAGTAGGGATGAATAATCTTGCAGAGTTATATGCTTTGAAATTACTTTTAATGTTGGCACTAAACAAGTAGATTTATAATATCCAGGTCTTCGTTGATTCCTTGCTAGTCATAAATTGAATAATTGGCAAATTCATAATTCATAATATACAACTTGCTCAGATACTTCAAGAAGTCATTAGACTTACAGATTTTTTTGATCAGGCAGTTTTTAAACATATTTATAGAGAACGGAATACATTAGGTGATAAGTTAGCTAATGATGGTGGAAAAGTTTAGAATGGTTTTTGGTCTATCACTGAGTAACATGGGTCTGACAAACATGATACTTTTCAAGTCTTTTAAGAAGACATACTATTTGGTGACAAGCTGAACTACAAATTTATGTTGGTTGATAGTAGTTCTATGTTTTTATGTTGATGTATATATTGATCTTTCTATACAAGGGTTGTATATGGATGGTTTTTTTACTTTGGTTTGACAATTTATGTGGATAATACATTTGGACATACTGCTAAGTCTGTATGGAGTCTTTTTTGGACAATGATATCTGATGTGGAGTGACCAATGATTGGTCAGATTTTGGATATTTTGAAAATCTTATATCTTCTTGATATACTATGATGATGGATAGATAGCTTGCTACTTTGGACAGTCTTGTATGGTTGTTTTATATGTATATGGTGATGAGATTATGGAGCTGAAATTATGTTTCTGGAACATTGTAGATTCTGTAATTAGAAGTTTTTTGTATATGCTGTTAACATCATTTTTGTAATGATCATATGGGCACTTATCTATTGATAGTGGATCATCTCCACAATATAATTTGAATAAAATTATGATATTTTTCTATGGAAGAAAAATATTGGCATGATTTGGAGATTAATTTAGAGAAATTATCAACTAAGCAAACTAAAAAAATAATCTAAAGATTTATTTATTTATTTTATAATATAGATTCTTAACACGAGAGAGTATAACAATGTAAATATTTGAACTAAATCATCCATGAGGTGTAGCTCATGTGGTTTCTATGGATTTTAGTCCTCGTGAGGTCTCATGTTCAAACCTCATGGTCAGCGGCACGATGGCTAGGCTTGATGGTTGACCTTGATAGAAGTCTTCCTATGGGGGAGATGGCTAGGCTTGATGGTTGACCTTGATAGAAGTCTTCCTATGGGGGAGGTGATATTTGAACTAAATTAGACCATTCTTGTTATATTTGAACTAAATTAGACCATTCTTATTAGTGAAAAAAAAATCCCACAAATACGACCATTCTAAAATCCCACAAATACAAACACTCTATATCTTTTTAAATAAAAAATATTTGGAAACATATTTGTGATAAATATCATTACTTTATATGTATTTTTAATTATATTTGAACTAAATTAGACCATTCTTATTAGTGAAAAAAAAATGCCACAAATACAAACACCCTATATCTTTTTAAATAAAAAATATTTGGAAACATATTTTGTGATAAATATCATTACTTCATATTTATTTTTAATTATAAATTTAAGATTAGAAAAGATCATAGTAGTTACTAAGTTTAATAATAATAAAAAATTATAAATTTTTATTAATAAATATGTCTTTTTTTCTAAATTTTTTAAATGGTTAATATTTATATTCAATTTTTTTAATTAAAAAGATTAAATTTTATTATTTATTTATTTTAATATTATATAATCATTTTAATAAAAATAATGTATTTTATCTTTTCAATACTATAAATATAAATTTATACTAAATTAAATTAATATTAAAAAAGAGCATTCATCTCAATGAATTCACATACCTAAGGTGTTACCTAAAATATCATTGATTGTGATAGAACTTTCTTGCTATTAAAATATCATTTTTATAGATTTTGTTTGCTTGTTCATCACTAGGAAGACTTTCACTTTAAAAAAAAAAATCCACTTCTTTCATATAACATATTTGTAATTTGGAAATTATAAATTTGTATTTTTATAACGAATTAGTTTTATTAAGATATAATTTTAAATTTATAAATAAAATTCACTTTCAAAATAATTACATTTCATCTTGCAATAACCTATATCCAATTAATATAAGTCATGTTATTTAAACTAAAATATTTTATTAAAGACCTATAAATTTTATAAACATTGAGACCTATAAATTACGATGATGATGATTAATGTCTCCTGATACTAACTTCAATGGTCTATTGAAATTTAAGAAGGACAATACTTGGTTTGCTTTAAAATCTTGGCAAGAAGCTTTCCAAGTTATGAGGTTATAAAGGTTTGTATTGTACCAAATAATATGAAACTCAAATCTAATGTGGGTGTAAGCAAGGCACTCTAAGAGAAAGTGATTTTCATCCTCAAGCTCATAGACTCACATAGATGGAAAACCATTTTCTCCCATGGATTTTTAGGAATAGACAAGCGCCATATTTCACTATGGATTTCACAAGGGTTCATTCTAATCTTGGCTATATTAATTTTCTTCCGTGAGCTAGTTTTTTGTTCCATAGAAAAAAATTGTACATTTTATTTACATTCTTCAGATGGATCAAAATGTCCATTCTCACAAGGTAATCCGAAAATTCTGAAAGCCAAAACGTTTTGCAAAATATAATAGTATTTGGAGATGCATATAGATCATAAATTCAAACATAATTTTTTTCTTCATTTCACCACAGCAACCTAAAATGAATTACCAAGGAAAATATATGTTCAAAACCGCATAGGATTATATGTTCATAACACACTGATCATATAAACATCATCATATAAACAACATCATCACTAGCATTAATATCCAAAATTATCATAAGTAGTCTCATAAATCAGCATCACAGCTCCACATGACTTGTTCCATCATCAGGCCCAATAAAAAAATATTAGTAAGTTTAAAAATTTTCAGATGCTTGAAACTCTTTAATATGCCAATACCCTTCCGGGACCGTCTCTCAATATTTTGCTAATATATATGCATGATAATTTCTTTCATGGTAGATGTGCTTGAGCTCCACAAGATCAAGCATATCTAAATGTATGTTTACTTCATGTGGAAGGCAAGAAAGGTCTAAATTGCACATTCTGAACTTACCACTATCTCAATTAATGAGTAACTGGGAGTCACCAAAAATATGGATTTTAGAAATATGATTCTTCCTAGCCAAAGTGAGTAGAAGCTTTAATGCACAAAGTTCAGCAAAGTTGTTAGTACCAACCCCTAAACCAGCTTTAAAAGAAAAAAAAAATTCATCAGAAATGTAAAGCATACCTCCTACTCCATATATTTTTGGTTCACTAGTCGTCGATCCATCAAAGTAACTCAAAGGGTAAGATTTATCAATAGATTCTACAACAACAGATTTGATTTTCACAACAATATTGTCTTTTGGAAAAGATCTCAACAATCCCAAACTAAAAGAGGAAACATGAGAAGGAATCAAAGTAAGGTCTTCAAAGAAACTATGATTTCTAGATTTCCACACAAAGAACAGAACTATAATAGGTAAATATCTAATGTGTTTAACCTCCATGCTAAGACACCAAGTCTTCATACATGCTCTCACAGAATCCCCACTCCAAAGATTCCTGATTTTTAACTTATCTTCAAGATCTAACCAAACACTGTTGGTAAAAGGGAAATCCACACCTAGATGAAAATTAGACTCAACATCCAATTTACACAAATAACATCTACCAAGTCCTTCCTTACCTTCTCTATGTTCAATGACATCCCATGTAAGTGCCTTATCAGAAAATGAAAACCAACAAAAGATTTTGGACTTCAGGGGACACTTAAGCTTCCATAACACTTCAACTACAACCTTCAACTACAATAAGAAAAAGAAAAGGGGCTAGAATAAATCCCTGTCCAATCCCCCTACCAAATTTAAAGATATTAGATGCTACACCATTAATAAGTAAGGAAAATGAAACAGATGAAAGACTGCTTATTAGCCAAGAAATAAAAGACCTAGCAAACCCCATTTTAGAAATAAGGACCCATAGATATGTCCAACTAACACGATCATAGGCTTTTGACAAGTCTATTTTTAATACCACCGAATTTAAACGTTTACCATGAATGGTATGCATGCTTTCCTGTAAAACCCCCACAGCCTCATGAATCTGTCACCCAGAAAGAAATCCAAACTGCTCACGAGACATATATCGACCCAAAACTTTTCTAATATAGGTAGAAATGATCTTACCAATTATCTTATAGTAGTAATTACACAAAGATATTGGCCTGAAGTCTTCAAAGGATTTAGTGTGACCAGACTTAGGAATCAGGGCAATAAAAGTTGTATTAAAGACAATAGGAATTTTACCACTTTTCAAGAATCTTCAACAACCCGTAATAAGTCCATACCCAAAACGTAAAAAAGAGCCCTATATATCTCAACACTTATCCCATTTGGACTCAAACTCTTATCATTCTTACTCAGGCTAAGAATAGACTGAATTTCTTGCAAGGTAATAGGTTTCATAAGATCTTCATTTTCCACCTCAGTAATAGATGTGGAAAAATTCTGAGCACTCTTCACAATTTCAGGGATATGGAGATTCTTATCTTCTTTGAACAGTGACTCAAAATGGTGAACTTGAACCCCTTCCTCGGCAACAACATGAAATCCTTCGACCATAGTGCCGTCATCATCTCCAATCTTCCATATAGAATTAATAATTTTCCTGTAATTGGCATACTTATGAAAAAATGGAGTGCTGTCATACCACATAAAATCCATAAGGCTCTACTTTTATGCCTAGCCTCCTTTTCACAATCATATAATATTTTTCTCTTACGTGTTTCTAGCTCAACCAAAGAGGACTTATCATCCTCAAATGAAAACCCAAAACCCATCTTATTAAAGGACACAACCAATAAAGATTCAATTTCCACCAAGTCTTTATTATCCTGAGATTTTTTCTTAACTGACCATGAAATAGATACATCTTTGATTTTCTTAAGGTTTGTAACAAAATGTGATGCAGGTGATACCTTTGGATTGTTAACGTAAACATTCCAAGAAGATTTTAATAAAGATACAAAATATTCATTCATCAACCAGTTAGCATTAAACTTGAAGGGACTATGAGGTCTAACATCCTTATTCAATAATTGAAAAAACATTGGTTGATGGTCTGAGTCCCCATCACAACCAAACCATTGTTGGAAGTGTAGATCATAGTCTAGAAAGTTAGCATATATAAGCATCCTGTCTGATCTCTTGAAGATATTCTCAGAACCAACTCTACGATTAGCCATGTGGGGAGTAATATAGTCAGAGCTATATCCACAAGACCAAATACATCCATCTCTCTCATGAAAAAATTTGATAAATTATCCACTCTAGCCTTAACTTCCCAAATTTCAGAAAAATTCAAATCCCCGCCAAGAATCATATTAGAACTCTTTAAGCACTCCATTTTAAAAGTGATATTCCATATACTTTATCTATCCACATAACACAACACAAGGCCATTTTCAGCTCAATATAATAAAGAGAAGCACACAATCTAGAGCCCATAGCACATGCATTAATCAACTTAAAATGGCATGTCCTCCATCCCAATAGAATCCCCTCGATTTACCTTTAGCATCCACATATAAAACTTCCAGTATTTAAGCATTGATTCCAGCTCAGCCACCAAAATAACACCATCACACATTGTTTCTTGCAAAAATAAAACATATATATACAGTTCATCAACCAACCTATGAATCGCTAGTTTTTTGGGAGTACTAGCTAACCCCCTACAGTTTAGGGTCATCACAATCATAAAAGAACACCCGTGGGACATACACTTCTCTAACAGCCCTAGATTCAACCATGTCAATAGTATCCAACTCCGGAAGAAATCCATCAGGTTCCAAGAAAGTAGGATAACTCCCCTTTAGGCCTCTATCTCTGTCATACAATTGAAATTTATCCTCAATAACCTTTGTACAAGAATAAAGATAATAACCCTCACCAAGTATAGGTTTAATTTTGATAGGGGAAACAAACCCTAAATCCCCCAAATAAAAATATGATCGAGATAATTAACACAAAACATCCACCCCATAATCCTTCAAATTATTAAGGAGAAAATTAGGGCCTTCAAAATATGTTAACGAGTTTAAACATAGAGGTTTAAGAGATTCCATATTTAAACACTAAGTTTCAAAATCAGCCGCAATATCATTTGGCAAACAAGAAGGAACAATACTCTCCAACCTATCACCCTTAATAGAAATAGATTTAACCCCAAAAATCACCCTAATGCTCTTGACGCGCAAAAGGGATTTGGTCTTAAGGACAGATACTGGTTTAAGATTTTTACTAAAAGGAAGAGTACATTCAGGAACCAAATGCCCATAGACATGACATCTATTACAATGAAAGGGAACACCCATATAGTCTAGTGGCTGACTAAGCTCAGATTCCCCGCGTTTGATCAAAATATCAGTAGCTAACCCATTACGCAGATCAAGAAGAAACATGAACTTACCCAAACAACACACACATGACTAGGAAAGATAAATCTGCCTCCAAATAAGTCCACAACGTGTTCCTAACCAACTTAAATAAATCTAGAGACCAAAATTCAAACGGAAGATTTGGTACTTTAACCATATAGGTAATAAATCATACCTTTCAAATCTCGAGTCGAAAAGAGGCGACCATCTTTTCAATAAAAGTCCAGCATTATCCCATCTCCATACACCAGCAAGGACCAAAGCCACATCAGCTTCAAATAGAAATTTGAATGCAATCCATCCGCGCAGAAGCAGGAAAACACCACAACAATGACTAACATGGTCTTTCCAGGTAACAGATGCCCAATTCTTTACACTGTCATAATTGAATTTACGGCCACCAAATCGCCCCACCAGAGTCAAAGCATTCGTCAAAATGATGTTGTTTAAACCAACATCCTCTCTAACAACCATCAGCATAGGCTTTTCATATTTCTGTATGATTTTCCTCGACCTCTTCATGCGCTTACCTTCAACGGGATGCACCAGATCCCTCAAAAGATGGTAATCAAATGAAAAAAACCCCATTGGATTCACATCTTTCTTGACAAACCGTGAACCATGTTCACCACCAATCAGAGAAAAATCCTCAACATAGCCGACATAAACATCTTCCGCGTCAAGCCGTAAACCCTGATCATTACCCACCAAAGAGATACCCTCACCATGTCTGACCTGATCATCAACCAGGAAGGTTATCAATGGATCCCCAAGACCATCGAATAGGTGATCAAAACCTAAAGGACCCTCCAAAGTTCGTCCATCCTCCAATAAAACTCCATGAGTAAAACCCGACTTAACAAAACCCTTAACTGAAATACCCCCATCTCTATTCGACAAAGCATGACTAGGGAACATAGATGCACATGCCATTTTATCACCCGCGACAAAGGGAAACACTCCATCCTCATCAGACAAAGACTCAACAGCACACAAAGGAAAACGAAGGTCATTAGAAACCCTAGATGTTTTCCTTGAAGGTGGCTTAAATGCACAATAACCCTTCGGTGGCATACGAGCTAGATGTTTGATGCCTTCAAGAGACATAACGACCCAAGGAAAATGTGAAATAAAGCTAGTTAAAGCGTGGCACTAGCAAGCAGAGCCAAAATAGAATGAAAGGATGTTTATCTCGAAAATGTACGTTCTATACAATTCCAAATCCAAAAGAAGTACGATAATACTTACTCAAACCCTAAAGAAGTACATTAATCTCCCCGATGACGCGAGATAGTTACTACCGAGAGATACTTATGATATTAAGTTTGGACGAATGACCTATTTATAGTATCTTAATTTTCTCTTTAAACTTAGAAGTAATTATAATTTTGACATTATCAATTTTTTTGCAAAATGTCATTTTCATTAATTCCCCAATGGTTTAACCAAGCCATTGTATCTTTAGACCAACCTAGCCTAAGGCGTAGTTGGTTTTGACTTGAGTTTAAATCAATGTTAGGCAGTCTCCCATTTCTCGATGTTTTAAACTTCCTACCCTCCATTAATCCTTTTTCTCAATGCTATAGTTCCAATTGAGTTTGTGATAAATATCAATTCCAAAATATTACTTTCAAGAAGTCACTTCCTCTATAAAATATTATTTTCTTTATTTATTCTATGTTGTTTTTTGTATTGAAAACATTAAACCATAAACATAACAAAATGTATACAATTTTAATTAATATGTATAAATTAAAAAATTACAATTTATTATATATTATTATTTTTTATATTGTAAAAGTTAAACAATAAAGATGGTAAAATCATTGTTATTACTTATATTGTAAAAATTAAATAATAAATATGATAAAAAATATACAAATTATATTGTAAAAATTAAATAATAAATATGATAAAGAATATAAAAATTAATTACATACACATAGTTTGAATTTAGTTATTTGATTGTTATCTGAAATAAATTTGTTAGTTGTTTTGAACTCTCACTTGGTTTTAACATAGCACATAGCATTATGTTTACTCTATGCCTTATGCAATTCATATTCTACAATAAGTCTAATTCCAATGGTTTTATTAACAACAATAAAAATAAATAAAAAATTAATTAATAATTTAAAATAAATATAATATTTTTTGATTATATATATTATAATTTAGTCAAATACATTATCAATTTATTGATTTTATAATAACAAATAAATAACATAACTAGTTAATTATTTAGAATGAAAATGATCATATTAAACTTAATTATTTAAAATAAAAATAATTCTATTAAAATTGATGATATTGAGGTTCGTTTAAAAAAATCATATACACAAGAGATACATGAAATGACTTTTCATTAATTTTTTTAATGAAATATATTTCCTATATACTAACGTTTTGTTCATAATAAAGTTATTGTATTATAGGTTTTGTTTTTATTAATTTAATCTTTTCATTTCATTCATTTATATTAAGAGTTCTTTATTATAATTATATTTCATTCATTTATAGTAAGAGTTCTTTATTATAATTATAATTTTTATTAATTTTTTATAAAAAAATATTATGTTTATATAAGTTAGTTATATTAATAAGTATGTTTTTATTTGATATTTTAGGGTGGACAAGTATTACTAGTCACAAATGAAGTGATTGGGCTAGAATCTTAGAATTTTTGGATGAACTAATATCTATATTTTTCATTTATAAAAGAAGATTAGACACATATGAAAGAAAATTAGACACATATACTATCTAGATTGATTCTATGTAGTTAACTTTCCATCTATCCATAATCACTAATTAAGTAATTATATTAATAACTAAATATATTAAAATTATATAACAACTATTTATTTAAATTAAATGTACTAAAATTATTTAACATTTCATTTAAATTTAAAAAGTTATAAAAATATTAAAACCATCACCAATTTCCGGTTAATAAAGATAAAATAATCAAGTACATAAGTTTAAATCGATATATTTTCATTTTTATAAGTAAACAAATCAACAACGGTTATTTTTGTATTAAAACCTTTCCATTTAAAAAGCGGAATTAAAATTCTTATAGCAGTGAGAGTCTTATATGAAAAAGCTTACGTTTGGAGATTTTGAAAAAGCTGGCGATGGTTAGATGCGGAAAAATATCTTACCGTTGAGAAAGCTAAACACAAAACCGATACAAACCCATTATTTAAAATGCTTTGCCGTTTTCTCGGTTTCCCTGCAATATTTGGTTCGGCTTCCCCTTTGCTTTGTGTCTCTGCCGAAACTAGTTTCCGATGCCGTTTTTTGTTTATGTGTAGTCATTGAGGCAGAGAGGAACATAACAGTCCATGGCGGATCATTTTAGTTCAATGATCCGCCATTTTAGGCCTGAGGTTGGAGTACCACGGCTCTACAGCGCAAGCCAGAGGGTCTGCTTCCTCAGATATATTGATTTTTTTGTGAGTTTCTTTATTTATGCCATACATCTGATCCAATCTCACTGATATTATCTCACTTTCTTTGTTTATTAGCTTTCATCCAATCTTCATTTTATTGGTTGGATTATGCACTGATTAATTTATTTCTCATTGTTTTTGTTTTCTTCTGTAATTATTTTTTTGCTTCCAATACATCAGGCATGAAGAATATAGTAGGACGTATGAAGATAATGAAATAGGCTCAAGATCGATATTGAAGAGGTGGGTACAATTTGCCTCTAAATTTTCCATTATCAAATTTTAACTGCTTAATTATTTTTCTCTTTTAATGAATTCAAGAACCTGTAAAGGAATTTCAACCCTGCGTTTTCTTTCTTTCGTTGATTTCAGAGAACTAAATTATTCCCATCTTTTTTCTGGAATAAAGTTTTATAGAGATACATACATCAACCTATTTTCTCATAATAATCGTTCTCGTGAAAGGTCACGTAGATTATGTCTAGATTCACCTGGAATAGTTAACCGCCACTAATATCCATTAGCCCATTGTTCTCTTAAATTATGGCATGTTGTTCTATTTCTATTCTTTTCGTCTTCCGTTTTATATTATTTTATTTTTCGTAACAAGGGTTCACAATCCAGGTAGTAAAAGGCTGATCATGGAACCCAAACCCAACTTGAAAACCCTAGTTTGGGAATCCGTCGAATGTTAATAAGACTAGTGAATAGACAATTGATGCCAATTTCTTGGAATTTCTATCCAGTGCCAATTTCTTGCATTTTGTGATGTCATCTTGGTATGCTAAAAGTTTGATGCCGGGAGAAAACATTGACTGTAAAATTACCTGCAAAATAAAACAACTCACCTGTAGAAAAACTCGCTAGCATTTTAGCCATCCATCTGTCATCCAATCAAAGAAAACTCAAAAGCACCACCATTATTCTGGAATTGCAATGAGTTCAAGGAGACACGTGTCTATCGGTACCCTCGGTACAAACACTAAGGCCATTGTTGTTTGTGAAGATAATTAATGAACCCCATAGAAACTGACCAATTGATTCCATTCATCTCCTCGTAAAATCCATTCCCTCATTGGCATTGCATCACATGTCAACTGAGAAACAGGGCATATCGTTGTGTGCGCTAATCATTTGATTTATCTCAGCTATCGATAAATTTGCATTTATTATGTGATCTATCTCCTTTATTTATCTGATCAAGTTTGTAGCTGAAAAACTCTAATCATTCCAATTGTTGATATATGCAAACTTATAATAAATTTAAATTTAAGATAAAAGTCAATACAAATCTAAACGGTTTCTCTAAATTACATTTAAGGAAATTTAAGAAACAAATTGACAGAAAAGTATCCATCCATACTACATATCATATCCCACTGCAAATTTTTGTCTCTCTACCTTAATATATCTTAACAAAAAAAAAATTATTATAGCTTTTGTCAACTTCCTTAGTATAACATATTTGTAACTGGGATTTAGTTTACTTAGTATAACATATTTGTAACTGGGATTTACATGTATACCTTTTCTAAATAGTTAACTTTGTCGGATATGCCGATAAGTCTTCAAGACATTAACAAATTTTGTTTTATGTTCCATTTCTCTGCCGAACAAAATAAGTTATAAAGAAATGCTAACAATTTAAAAGAAAAAAAATATGGTTTTAGATATATTTCTCTGATGTCGTCTTTTACTCATATACCTAGAAGGCTAGGCCAACATTATACATTGCCTTGTATTTTTTACTTTAATAGGAAAGGAGATAGCACATTTTTTTATGTAGCTAAATGATGTTGTTAATTTTTTTATTAATAATTTTTTTTTAAATTATAAATACTAAACGTTTGAAGTTTTTTTTAAATATTGTTAAGTCTTTTTAATGCAGTTATAATGATAGCTAACCAAAGATATAAAGTTTAATATTTTAAGCAAATCTTGAGTTGCACAAGGTATTTTTGATATATGTATATCAAAACATCGTTACCCATAACCTTATTCTCAGAAGTAGAAAGATTTAGGTAGGCCCCGCGATTTCCGTTTCACGCAGCAAAACAATTTTTGTTTACTTTTTTTTATATATTTTCGTTAACTCTTTTTAGCAGCGACTAACATACCATGCTGAAATTAAAAGTGAATAATGTGTAATGTAGTGGTCTATCGAGGCTCGGGTTTAAACCTTTTAGGAATGTCTATGGTTTTGCCACGTAGAATTTAAATCGCTTACCGAACACATTTTGCTCTTTAGACATCACTCAACGCCCATAAAAGGTTTAAACCATCGTCATTTTCTATCAACAGTAAAAGTAATGCTCTATCAATGGTCATTTGGATTTTGTAAAGTTGTATTTGCCAATGACTTTCAGCATTTTAAGCTAGAAGATTTACGCTCCCTGTCTCGTTCCCTATAAACATCCATTTGGATTTTGTTGAATTTGTCTATTAAAAGCGTTAGACCATACGCCATATGCTATGGTTGAGAACTTTTTAAATTTGTTTGTTAAGAAATTTTGACTTCTGGAAGTGCGTTGTAGTTGTTGATGGGCGTCGACGTTTCGACCTCTCTTTAATATCATCTTAATTAACGATATTTCACCATACTCCTAAAATATTCTTAACTCTAATTATTACATATGGAAATATGTAATTCATGTTAATATTATCCTCTAACCTAATGCATACACATTTTATATTTATAAATTTTATTTATAATCACCTTTAACACATTATCCTTATAACACATGAATTACTTTATAAACCTTAGCAACCCTATCTCATGTAATCTTACACCATTATATCCTAGAAAATATATATAATCCCTAACTAATATATATCTCATATCCCTAACATTTATATAACCCCTTTTCCTAATTCTTAATCCCCTAATCACAATAAATAAATAAATATAATCTTCCTTCATTTAAAATTATTAATTCTTAACATCAAATATATAAAATGCATAGATCCTAATCTTTATAACCTTAATCCCTAATTAATGTATCTCAAAATGCTTATATAACATGTTCCCTATCAACTTTGACACCTTTATCTCTAAATCTGTTGAGCATATAACCCCTATTTCTTAATTGTAAACTTATGTAACCCATAACCCCTATAGTTGTTAAATGAATCCTATAGCCACTAGCCTTAATAATATCTACCCCTATTCCTACAAAACATTAAATTATATAAACCATAGCCCACAACAACTATATTGTACAAAAGACAAATGGATGGGGGTTTGTCTAGGGGTAGGGGGACATAGAGAGGGGGGTGTTAGGGGGATAAGGCATTTTTAGGGAGAGAGGGGCGTGGTATGGGGGTATGTCAAGTAGGGGAGAGGGGGTTAGTAAGGGTTAGAGAGAGTCTATGTGTGAGATAGAAAAAAAGAGTGGTTAATGGTTGGAGGAGGAGTAGGGGGGTTTGTGTGTGGGATATTGAGAGATAACGTGGTGGGAAGGGGCGGTTTTGTTAGGAAGTTTGGAGTGAGAGAGGGATGGGGATTAGGGTAAGGTGGAGTAGTAGAGAGGGTGGAGAGAGAGAAAGAGAGAGTTTGGGAAGGAAATGGGTTAGAGAGAGTGAGAGAGAAAGAGGGGGGGCTTAGGAAGGATCTATGTAGATAGAAAGAGAGATAAAAGGAGAGGGAGAGGGAGAGAAAGAGAAAGAGGGAGAAGGAGAGGGAGGAGGAGAGGGAGAGAGAGAGAGAGAGAGAGAGGGAGAGGGAGAGAGAGAGAGAGAGAGAGAGGGAGAGAGATGGGTGGGACATAGGGGGAGCATGAGTAGGAGAGGGAGAGCATGGGAGTAGGTGAGCGTGGGTATGGGAGAGGGTGTAGGAGGGGCAGGGGGAGCATGAGAGGGAGAGCATTGGAGCACAAGCAAAATAGTGTGGGACCAGGAGTGACACAACATGGGAGAGCATGGGAGAAAGAGAGGGAGTGGGAAAGGGAGATAGTGGGATTGGGAGAGGGAGAGAGTGGTAGTGGGAGTGATAGAGAGAGGGAGAATGATAAGGAGAGAGAGAGAGAAAGGGTGGGGAGAAGGGTAATGAGAGAGAGAGAGAGAGAGAGAGAGAGAGAGAGAGAGTTGGAAAGGGAGAGGAAGAGGGACAGAGCGACATAGGGAGAGAGAGAGGGAGGGAGAGGGAGAGAGAGAGAGAGGTAGAGGGAGAGGGAGAGAGAATGGGATAAAAGGGGAGGTGGTAGGGGAGGTGGTAGGGGAGGGGGAGCAGGAGAGGGAGACCATGGGAGTAGGTGATTGTGTTTATTGGTGGGGGAGTAGGACTAGGAGAGGGAGAGGGAGAGGGAGAGGGAGATCATGGGAGAAGGAGTGGAGAGTGTGGGAGCAGGAGAGCATGGGAACAGGAGAGGGAGAGCATGGGAGTAGGAGAGTGAGAGGGAGAGGAAGACAAAGAGGGAGAGGGAGTGGAAAAGAGTGTGAGTGCATTAGAGGAAATTTGGGGTCTAAAATGGGCCTTATAAGAAAACGTGCCAAAATAAGTTTTTGTGAGTTGGAATTCAAGAACCAATAGAATTTCAATNGAGAGCGGTAGTGGGAAAGGTAGAGAGTGAGAGAGGAACAATGATAGATCATTAAGAGAGGGAGAGGAAGAGAGTGGGAGAGGGAGAGCGCAGGAGAGAGCATGAGAGGCAGAGGGAGAGGGATATAGTAGCAAAGGGAGAGGAAGAGGGAGACGAAGAGAGATGGAGGCATAGAGAGAGGGAGAGAAAGAGAGGGAGATATGTAAATAGAGGTAGAGGGAGAGAGGAAGAGAGGGTGACAGAGAGGGAGAGGGTAGGAGAGAGAAAAGGAAGGAGAAGGAGAAGGAGGAGGGAGAGTTGGGGAGAGAGGAAGAAGGAGAGTAGGAGAGAGGATAACAGGAGAGAGAGTGGAGGAGGAGGAGAAGAGGGGAAATGTTAGAGGGACATGGAGAGGGAGAGGAGGATAGGGAGAGTGGGAGAGGGAAATGGAGGGAGGGAGGGAGATGGACGGTGATGGGGGGGAGAGAGAAAGATAGAAAGATAGAGAGGGAGAGGGAGTGAGAGGGGGAGGGGGAG
>LPNX010529070.1:195752-210200 GCA_001517045.1 Pseudotsuga menziesii
GGAGTAGGAGTAGGAGAGGGAGTGGGTGAGGGAGAGAGTGGGAGTGAGAAAGGGAGACAGAGGGTGTGGGAAAGTGGGAGAGTAGGAGAGGAAGAGGGAGAGATCAGGAGAGGGAGAGGCAGAGGAGGAGATCTAGAGTGGGAGACAGAGATAAAGAAAACATGAGATAAAAGGAGAGGGATAAAGAGAGGGAGCAAGAGGGAGAAAAAGATATGGAGAGAGAGGGAGAGAGAGAGAGTGAGACAGGGTGATTGAGAGGGAGAGAGAAGCAAAAGGAAAGGGGGGGGGAGAGGGGAAGGGGAAGAAGAGTGTGATGGTGAGGTTCAGGTTGAGGGAGAGGGAGAGGGATAATGAGATGGAGATGGAGAGGGGGGGGGCGGAGAGGGAGAGGGGAAGGGTGAGGGGAATGAGAGGGAAGGGTGAGGGGGATATTGAGTGAGAGGGAGGGGGGATATTATCAGGGAGAGAGAGGGGGGAAGAGGGATAGGGAGGAAGGTGAGTAGAGATAGATAGGAAAAGAGAGGGATAAAGAAAGGGAGAGAGAGGGATAGATAGAGGTGGAGGAGGAAGAGAGGAAGAAATATAGTAGTAGAGGGGATAGGGAGAGTAGGAGAGGGGATAGGGAGAGTAGCATAGGGAAAAAGGGTTACAGAAGTGTAGAGTGGGAGAGGAGGAGAGGGAGCATTGCAAAGGGAGAAGGAGAGGGAGAGGGAGACGGAGTGTGGTAGAGGGAGAGGGAGAGTAGTAGAGAGAGAGGGAGAGGGAGAGGGAGAGGGAGAGGGAAAGGGAGAGTGGTAGAGGAAGAGGAAGAGGGATATTAGTAGAGGGAGAGGGAGAGGGAGAGGGAGAGGGAGATAGAGAGAGAGAGAGGGGGGGAGAGGGAGGGGGATAGGGGGAGCGGGAGAGAGAGGTGAAGCGATGAAAGGGGGTGATCCAGAGCAAGAGGAGAGGAGGAACGGGAGAGGGAGAGCATGGGAGAAAGAGAGGGAGAGCATGGGAGTAGGAGAGGGAGAGGGAGAGGGAGAGGGAGAGGAAGTGAGAGAGGGGTAGAGTGGGAGTGAGAGAGTGGGAGTGAGAGAGGGAGAGAGAGGTAGTGAGAGAGGGAAAGCATAGGAGAGGGAGAGGATAATATCAAGACATTGATATGGAGATAGAGATAACATGAGAGGGAGAGAGATATGAAGACATAGAGAGCATGAGAGGGAGATGAAGAGGGAGACAGAATGAAAGGGAGATAAAGAAAGAGAGAGACTGAGAGGGAGAGCATAGGATATGGATAGAAATGGATAGGGAGAGAATAGAAGAGGGAGATGGAGAGGGATAGGGGCAGGGATACAGATAGGGAGACGGACATGGAGAGGGACAGGGGGAGGAAGAGGGAGAGGGAGAGGGGGAGATGGAAAGAAATAATAAGAGGGGGAAGGATAGTGTTGATGAAGTTGTCATTGATGCCAACATGTGACTTGGCTCTTTCAGTTATCATTGATTCCCATGAAGGACATGGAGCCACTACTGCTTGTAGTGGACACGCTTGATGAAGTAGTACAAATGACTCATTCTATGGACATTTGTCAAAGATGGTGTGGCTCATGTGTGTGGAGTCCTTGGTATGCTGTAAATGATGCAGGCCATTGAGCCCCTGTCTTTGATTATGATGGCTAAGCCATGGTATTGCATAGAGGTATCCTCAAGCCCATCGTTTACTATGGACATGGCTAGTGAACAACCTTTACTCAAACAATTATACAATGTGAAAAATGACATGGAAACACTATATTGTAAGGTCGGATCCATTTAATACAAGAAAAGATTAAAAATCAAATTGTTATTTGGTAAGCTGGCCCATAATTAAAAATAAAAAAATACTTTGCAAAGTGAGCTCCAAAAATAATATTAAAAAAAGCAGGTCAGCCCAGTGAAATATGGTGAGAAATTTACTATAAATAACCCCCCAAATCTTCACTTTTTGTATGGAAATTTCAATGGAGCTCTGAGGAATTTTGCAGGCAGTACAGAACCATAATTTTGATAGTCATTTTTTTGGGTTACTTAGCAGCAGCAGTATATTTTTTTCTCGTGGGAAACTGAGGAAATTTTTGGGAGAAATAGTCTGAAATGTTTTCTTTTTGGTCTTGATCCAAGGGTATTCAACGAAGATGAAGTAAAATAAATTCGTGGACTAAGGCAAATGTCATTGTGGAAATTTGTGAGCAGTAGAACATTTTTTTAGTCATGGATAATCCAAGACATTTTCATCTCTGATACCTATTTTTTTGTGGCCCTAACCCTGCTAGGGTCTTCACCAGGCAGGATGAGCCCTATCTAGGGCATTCTAAAATAGGCCAATCCTTAGCAGCAGCCTTCAGGGCCTCTCCCAGGTAGGCCACAGCCCTGCTAGGGCTTGTACAATGCACCCGAACCTCCAGACAGTCACCCACATCATTTTTCTTAGCCACAGAGGGTTTGTACAGTCAACTGAAGCCTCATTTCAGTCAACAGAAACATCATTTTCTTGGATTTGATCAGTGGTAGCAGCTCATTGGTTCAGTGACAATCATTTTCTATGGTTGATTTCTTCTTGGTTTTTTTTTTAACCATCATATTACCAGCACTTGAATTCTATCATTTGGATGCATGAAGGATTCCAGCGAGGAGCAGAAGAAGTATTTAAGAACTCATTGAATGTTTTGATCTGAGGCAAGAAATAAGGAGCGGGAGTAGTCACATTTTCGCTGATCTAAGGAAGCTTCTTCGGTGGGGTCACAGGAGACATTCTCACAGAACTTAAACAATTTCTTTTGGTTTAAAACCTATAACAACCTGGTAGTTTGAAACTTCTCTGCATTCTGAATCCTTCAAACTATTTCGACAGTCCAAGGTTCATCCAAAGGTTGACACAGTTTGAAGTTATTTCATGCTGTGAAATAACAGTCCCAAGGTGGTTTGATTAGGGCTGCCTTACACCAGAATATACTAATAGCAGTATATCTCAGTGGGAGCAGCAGTAAAAATTTGGAGGTTAAACAAGCAGTCAACACCAGCGCTGGCTATGTGAACACTTTGAAAGGGTACAGCTCTAGGAATGTATGGGAAATCCAGATCAGGCTGAATTCAAAATATTGATGGAGGCATGAATTTGGTTGGTAAAGAATTTTGCGATGATTCGAGACCAATTAGAAGATGTTGAAGCCCCAAAGACACTCCAAATTGGTTAATAAACTCTAGCATATTTTATGGATAGATGTGGATCTCATTTCATGAGCTTGAGAGCCATGGATGGTGGTGACCTATCTTGCAACAATTCTACTCAGTTTTTGGTAAGTTTTATTGTCTCTGATTTTCGGGCTTTAGGACATCACTGAACCAGAAGTTTGAAGAATTGGGTGGACGCTTTGTTGAACATATGGAGGACTGAAATTCAGATAGACAGAGGCTGAGGCAGCTTGTGAATGTTATAGGAATTTCATGGATTTTAAAGGCAGCAACAACATGATTTGATGGGATGGTGAATGATTGAAAAGACTGGGCATGATATATGTTTTAAACAGTGTTTTGATGACTTAGCAAACCCTTTGAATAAGCAGCTTTGACATGGGAATGAATAGAATCTGTGGTGACATGATATAAGCCTGAACACCTGTGTATTAGAAGATCTTGGCATGTGAACATAACTTAGACATTGGAGCAAATATGAAGGCTTGATTGTAGTGACATAATGATAAAGCAGCAACCCAAGTGACACACTCAGCTAATGAATGGGGTACATTCAGACAAGATAAGTGCATAGATGTATAGTGTTGTGATTACAGTATTGTGTATGTACAAGTAAAGTAAGTGTGTATGTTTAGTGAATGAAGTCTGTATGTATAGAGACATAAGTGAACAAGTGTATGTAATGTGCTTATATACAGTGAGTATATGTATATACAGTAAAGGGTATGTTAGTGTACAAGTAAATGATGTGAAAATAGTCATGAGATGATACATGCTATGATACATACACATACCTTTGATGATGACAATATGAAAGTACTTCTGTGAACAATGACAAGTGACATATGTATGAATGTAAAATGAGTGAGTAGTGTGGTATGAGTATATGTACAGTGATAAAGAATGATGCACAAGTATATGAACAGTAGTATGTGTAAGTGATATGCAGTGGATGTATAATGAGTGATCAATGAAGTGTGTAAGAGTATACAAGTTTGGTATATGAAGTGGGATGTATGTAGTAGTATGTGATATGTAGTGACTTCAGTGATATTGATGAAATATAAGTGTACAGTAAGTGGTAAGTGTGTGAACAGAGAAGGCACAAAGATGTACACTAAGTGAAGTGTGTGTATGTGTTGAAGTGCACAAGTGTGTGTACTAGTAGATTTCATAGTACAGTGGAGTTGTGATCTATACTCTATGCACTACTAAATTTCGATCCAAAATCCGATGGCACGTGGATTTCTTTTTTCGAACTTACCAAAAATCACAAGGATAATTTTTTTTTGTAAATGTGGCCATAAGCGTCGCTTAAGCAACAGCTAGTCTCATAAGCGTCTCTTAAGCGACGGATAATCTCATAAGTGTCGCTTAAGCGAAGGCGCTTCAAATTAGTCAATCATTTAAATAAATACACATAATTGGTCAATTATTTAGCATGGAAGAAGAAGGTGATAAGCGTCGCTTAAGCGACGGATCCTTTAATTGGTAAGCTTGGAATGAATTCTTTACAATGTCCAAAGCGAGAACAGGTGGAAAAGAGATTAATGAAAGAGGAAAATCATCACTTGAGGGAGAAGGATGCTCGATGCTCTTTCCTTTTCCAAGCAATATGGATCTCCTATCATTCCAAAGCTGTGCAATATGCGAGTGGTTGCCTTTCTGTCTGATGGAACAAGGAGGGGAGATCAACTGATGAAGTATTCAATTTTTTGTAGTAAGCGGAAGACAAAGGTAGCAATATTCTTACCCTCATGCTCCTTTGTCCTAGTTGTTATCCGAAGGTCATTGGATAGCCTTAACACATTTTGTCCATTTCCCACGTAGCAAGAACCTCCATCAAATGCCGACAAGTCCATGAGCATCCTCAATCAAACGTGCCCAACTTGTCTGAACTTGATATAATGGGCATTGTTAGTCTCAAATAGGAAAACCTTCAAGGGCTTCAAAGACACACTATTGTGGATGATCTCCAAATCAAGGTATAGATGTTTCAAGTCCCAATTCTTTTGGATTCCTATGAAAAATAAAATTTCCATTTTTCCCACAATTGCAAATGTATAGCTGTACACGGCAGGCCATCCGTACGTATTTATAATAGCACCCCCAATCCAGATCTACCTAAGATATCAACTGGGTTTATATTTCAATGCCTAAAAATGAAAACCCACCAGTGTGTACTACAGAAACAGCTTGAAGAATTATATAGCAATGGCTCGCTGTGATGAGACCATTGAACTCGATGCTTTACATCTCCCAAGTTCTTCATTGGAAGGAGAATCAGGGATACAAAATAGCATTGGAGATAATGGAATAGAGAGCCATGTTCTATTTTCCAACAGACTCTCTAAGAGCTCAAACATGGAGTAGCGCTTCAACTCTCTGAGTGCATTGGAGATCTTGAGAGAAACCATCAAAATCCTTCGCTTCAATTCCATAGGATTCCTAGTAATTGCAGAACTATTCATCTGCCTTGTATCTGCAATTCTTCTCTCAAATTCCTTTGTAGAGCAATCAATGGTTGAAAAACTGTCTTTTAGGTTTAGATTAGTGGCAAAGGAATCTAGGTTTCCTAAGAGCCATATTACTAAACTCGTGTGCCGAAAATTATTTGAGAGTGTTCTTTCATTGACTTTTTGCGTCCCTTTCTTGGTTACCCTTTGGTTATTTGCAAAAGCTACAATAGTGCATTCCGTGGCTGGATCGTATGCAGGCAAGAAACTTACAATTGCAAAGCTTCTTACCATGATTCGTAGGATCTGGAAACATGTCATACTGAATTATTTCTGGGTATGTATTTCCATTGTCAGATACATTGCTGCTTTTCTCCTTCTGCTTGTGATTCTGGTGAATGTGGTGGTTTACATGGGGTTTTGTTCAAGCTGTGCTATCTATGCTGTGTTTGGCTTAGGTGTAAATTTTTTCTTTGCTGTTTGCACACACTTTGATTATCTGCAATTTGGCAAATGTGATCTCCATCTTCGAATATTGCCGGGGCTTGGAAGCATTGTTTAGATCCATGTATTTAATCAAAGGGAGGACCCAAGTGGGTCTCATGATATTCCTGGGAACATCTATTGGGACCGCTTTTGTGGAGAGCCTCTATGAATTACATAGAGTGAAGGCTTTGAATTACGGTGATGTGTATTCCAGGATCTGGGAAGGTCCTCTATTGGTCATCATGTATACTTTTGTGGTGCTTATTGATGCCATGATGAGCTGCATCTTCTATTTCACTTGCAAATGTTCAAGCTCGAAAATTTTTGACAGCCATTCCCTACTGGAACACAGTTCTAGTTTTTCTGGATCAATGGAGAAAACTAATGGGAATGATATATCCCCATCAAAGATATTGTTGGGAAGCTAGTGGATCAATTACCCTGTAGAGAGGGTGAAAGTTACTGCACATTATTTATTACTGTTCCGAACCTCATTGAAGCTACATCTCTGTCAGGCAGATATAAGGTATTGTTTCCTCTAGATTTTTATTTGGATGCAGCTGTCATATTAGATGCTGGCATGACTTTCATTTAAAATTCATACTGTAGCCATATTCTTTACCTTGTTATTGAATTGATGATCGAACAATTTTATGTTATGTAGTCCACACCATGTATCATGTGTTTGCCAGCAATAACCTTGATATTCTTCCCTCGAATTTTGTAGTGCTATTTGCTTCCAACATCGATTATGCAGAGACATCTATTCTATTAATTAATAATCATTCATATCCCTGCATCATTGTTAGTACAAATAGAGGGAGACAGAGAAAAAAAGTTCATTTCATCTTTTACTTTTCTAGTTTGTGAGTTGCCACTGTATTCTAAAATGCAAAGTGACCTCAATGATATTTTGAAAGTATTAATACTGTATGTGCAAGTTTATGTAGTTCTGTATTTGAATGAATTCATTGTTGGACTCTCTGAATATCCAGGGCATTGAGGTTGAATTGCTACTTGCTTTCATCTCTGAAGAAACTGTGGAAATTTTTTAAAAGTCCTTGAGAATCTTCGAATGATCTCCTGATTGTCTTTTTGGCTTCTAAAGCTTGTCAAGAAGATTATTCTTTGCTGAAGGGTAAGTGAATAGTTTGAATCAACATAAATGGAACCTACTCTTCAGGACATTGTTAACTTCACACAATCATATATCATGATGTATGATTTCTGAAGGGAAACTCGTTCTTTCTTTCTTTTACATCTAAATCATGTTGTTATCATTAGCCCTTCTTTTTGGCCTAGGACAATTACTTGCATCACTTAGCTGATTTTGTCAGTACCAATTAAACAAGCAGATTGGATTATATTTTCTCAAAAAATACTCCTTTTCTCTTGTTTGAGCATGTTATTGCACTTTCATTAATCCCATATATCACCAAGAATCATATTAGTGAAAATAATAAAAGAAGAAAAGATTATTGGATGATTTGTTTCCTCTAAATTGTGTATGTAAAGGCAATGGTTACTTTGAAGACATCCTAAAATAATGTAACTTCTTAGCTCCCTTTGGAATTTTCACTGCATATATTATATTAGAGGTTGGATTTTGATTTGGTTGGCTCACTGTTGCGTTATGGTCTTTTAGCTGAGATATTTCTTATTGATTACATTGTAGACTTTTACTAATCAAGAGTGTGTTGTTCTTCCTTGCAAGACAACAGTCAATGACTAAACAAGTAAAAGTTAATCTAGTGACTCTAGGATGGAAAAGTAACAAATCTAAACCAGGTACGCATTTGGAAGATGGACCAGAGGATGCAAGATGTTTACTGGGGGTGTAAACAGATAACCTAATCTAGATCCTACTTTGCAAAAAAAGTTTCAAGTAACCTTTTTGGGAACAGTCATGGCTATCCTTCACAATATTGCAGCCTCACTGCCATATCTAGAATGGGAAATAGAAATATACTTTCGAGATATTGGAGACAAGAGACATGAGATGAGACTTTCTCAAGGCTGCTATCCTTCACAATATTGCAGCCTCACTGCCATATCTAGAATGGGAAATAGAAATATACTTTCGAGATATTGGAGACAAGAGACATGAGATGAGACTTTCTCAAGGCTGCTATCCTTCACAATATTGCAGCCTCACTGCCATATCTAGAATGGGCAATAGAAATATACTTTCAAGATATTGGCGATAGGAGACATGAGATGAGACTTTCTAAGTAGTTGAGAACATTACAGGAAAGAAGAGATACCAGAAATTACACTTGCAAGCACGATAAGAGTTATTGCTTGAAGTTCATTGAAGCAGTGACAAATAATATTTCCAGGGCATTTCTCTCACGATTGGAAGTTGATCATGCTTACATTTTCCAGACGAAATTGATTTATGAAGTTATCATTTTCTGTATTGGAAAAACCCTTGAGTTCCTGGTTTGCGGTTGTAAAATTGCCTTCTAGACTCCTTTCCCTAGCGAATAGTTTCCACAAATTTGTTCTTTCTTAAAACTAAATTTCAATATTACAATTTTCAATTACCGTATTTAATTTCTCAATGAATCCCATCGTATAATTTGTCCCTATAACGAGAAATTTCTTGAAATTCTGAGACTAATCCAAACTTGAAAATCATTTGTTCTGATTCTTAAAACAAAATCATCAACAAAGTTTGGCTGGTAGCCTAATACTGCCATTTGTTCTACATTATGGCAGCTAGACCAGTAATGATCGTTTGGAAGAAAAGGAACATGAGAGTGCTTGAAGGAATTTTTATGTTGACTTACATCTATACATATATAATATAAGGATATAGGGAATGCAATATACTTGTTTTGGTGTCTATTCCCCACTAATGAGTTCTAATAGGACCTGGTTCTAGCCTGAAGTGTTAGATATGTCTTGAATGAGGAGAACTTCCCTCTCCATAATATAATATGTGCAAGATATTTTAAAAGTATAGAAACAAGAGAGATATAGCAAAACATAGAAGAGGGAGGGAAGTAGCAAGATAGGAAGGCTCCAACTTTTCAAGGGAGTGTTAGCACTCGAGTAACCTAGATGGTAGGGAGACCAAATTCTATACTTAGAATAGTTGTACGCAGGGAGGGATTTTGCAACAGTTCAACCAGAAAGATGCCCATTTATAGAACATTATTTTTGTCCTTAGAGAGAGGCCTGTAAGTTGAAATGCCAACCCATTGAGAAGATGGACTTCCAAGCAATCACAGAAGTTGTGCACACAACTCCATAGGACCAAGAGACACAGTAAGTGGAGAGTTTGACTTCAAACTAGAGAGACAGACAAAGAAACAACTGCAATCAAGCAACTCCTTCCAGTGATGTAGTCCAACAGGCCTTAATTGACCATCTTGATCACCCTCAGGAACACTTGATACTTTGCTAATAGATGTCGCATCAGGATTCAAATGCCCAATCAAAGTTGAACCATTGGTTCATTGTTCCTGAAATGATGACCTTCACATTCATTATTGCTATATGCTGTAAATTAGGTTTATTATAAACACCCCCTCGTTTAAATGCTTGAAGAGAGAGAGGTCATTACTTACCTAGGAATTCCTTGAATTTCTTTGTCAACCAGACTCGTGAGTACTAATGGCTAGCATATTTTCATGCAAGAGGTTGATAAAAAGTTAAAATGATTGGCCAACTTGTCTTCTGAATCTATAGGCCATGTTGCTAAGCTCAAGTCAACTCCTCTGCAGCTCCCAACCTATATCTGGTGGTGGATTTGTAATACTCGACAGTCTTGCATCATATTCTCTAGACGCAATAGAAATGAGAAGAATGAGAATAGACAGGAAATAATCCATGCAATGCTTTATATGTTGCATACAAATAAATTTTATGTTCTATTTAGGTTTCCAGCTTACGAGTATTTGACTCTGGATAGACTTCATAGGCTCTGGTTCAATTTATATGCTATGTTTTAGACTACTTCCATCAGTTTCCAACGTCCTAGAGCTATGAGCAGTTTTGCAGGCATTGGCCAATGGCTATAAGGACTATAGAAATAACATTAGGAGTGAAACTGTGATTGATCAGGTTGGAAAATTTGCATAGTTAAAAACAATTATGGGTGTAGACATAGTGATTTGCCAAAAAGTGTGGGTGAATATAGTAATTTGGTAATTTACCAAAACATGGGGGGCTTGCCCATGGCTATTTAGGACCTCCCAGCTCAATACCATGGTCTCTTTAAAAATTTTAGTTTGTTTTGTTCAAAACTTACGTTACATAGGAAAACCCTGTGACATAGAGGGTACCCAAGCTCACCAATATTGTCTATGGTAACCTGGCAACAAGGTAGTCTAGTTTCATCTAAAGAAAGAAATTATTTCAGATTGGATATTTCATCAATTTCTCCTTGGTGTTATAATTGGATATTTCATCAATTTCCCCTTAGCATTACCACAGGAGAGATTGTGAATACTAGCATCACTGCAGTTAAGGGTTTCTCGAGGTCCATGTCTCTTGTAACAATATTTTCGACAAATGGTGAATTTTGGCAATAGAGAGCTCCCTATATATTCACAGGACTTCTATTAATTGACAGGAATGTTCTCCTATGAGCAATGTCTAGGTTGTTTAATACCTATACAAGCTGGAGAATCACTGAAACATGTCAATTCTCCCACCATCATTCAATTTACATTGTTTGTCATGATTTCCTTCCTTCTAGTTCCTGTCATACCCTGTGTTGATAGATACTCTTACATCAGAATCTGATAACAACAACCAGGTGGTGATTACAAGATAAGCCCTTATCTGCAACTTAATGTCTACATCACCATTAGGCTTATTAACTAAATCAGTAGGTGGTCATTCCAGAGAAAGACTTCTTTAACCTAGTCCAAACAAGAATCTTGTAATAAGTTTACAAGATTCACAATCTAAGAATTTTAAGAATATAATTCCAGTCAAAGAAAACAGTGAACTACCTACTCACAAGCTCTTTAAAAAAACATGAGCTATGAGTTTACTGAAATATTAAGGATAGAGGTTCCCAAATACCAATTGACATATATTAACATCAAATATATGCACATCTTCTTTATATTTAGATGATGAGAGACTGCTTTCAATGAGGAGGCTTTATTAATTTGAAGTCTTGAATTGCCACGAAGCCAACATATGCCTTAACAACCATATAACTAGACTGCTGAAGGTATTGTTACATGGAAATTATACAATTACGATTCTATTTTTTCATCACCCCTACAGATTGGTATTAGTATTTATTTCCATGTCCTATTGAGCTTTCTTTTTTCCATTAGTTGTATATTAAAAAATTATATTATCCTATCTTATGACATTTCCAGTCAATGGTGGCCTGTAAAAAAAATTCAATAATTCCTAGGTATCTACTAACAATATCATGGTTTCAACCCTCCCATAGGTTGCTTTGAAAAAACAAATACAAAGCAAATTGGACCACTAGCAAAAACAACTATGAAGCAAACTGTCTCACGGTGGCCACAGGTATATGCTCCACAGTTGGTGAAAGTTGACTACAATGCCTAGTTCCTCTTGACAACACATAAATTAGCCAGTAGATCACATACCATTGATTAGGATGGCAACATAGGGATTCCTTATATATGATTTTACCGAAGAGATCATCTTCTGAAAACCTAAATTTCCTCGTGACTTCGTAAAGGAAATTGAGATGGACTTTGTTCTTCTCTTACTCTTCTAGTAGTGATCAAGAAAAGGCATGTTCTTCTTCTAACAATTATCCTGCTTTGTAATTTTTACTAAGGAGGTTGATCACCAAGTAACCTGCTTTGTAATGAAGTATCTTTAGATGTCTGCTCTATCCAAAATGTGTCCTCTCTTGAAACTGGGATCTTTCTCAGAGACACTTTCCGCAGACCTGCCTGGAGCAAAGATAAAATTAAAGACAGCCATGCACTATGCCTTAAGAATAACCAACCCCTTTCCTTCACATTATGCTCTTTGCCATATATTTGCCAGCTGTGATAGCTTCTTTGTATGGCCAAAATGAACATTATGGCGCAGAATTCTGCTAAAACTTATGAAGTATTCAATTTCAAGCAACTTGTCTCTGCCCAATTCAGGACTCCATGGCAAAGCACCAGCTTCCTTAACATCAATATATAAATAATCTAAATATCCTGTTCCTGTGGGAAGCTTAAAAGTTCCTCCTTGTGTAATCTGTATTAACTTATTTCTTATATTGAACATCAACCAAGATGGGAAGGTTGTAGAGTGGAGAATCATGTGCCGAAGAATCAACATGAGTCTTGAAATTAGCAAAGACCAGCAAACCAATTGTGTGTTGTTAAGTTCCACTGGAGGACAACTTACATTGCTGAGGGTAGAAAAAATATTCTTTTCCATTTTGATTTTTTCAAATGCATTTGAAGAATGAAAAGCCATGAGAAGAACTTCCAAATGAAATAGGGATGTAATACTTGCACAAACTTCTTGGATATTTAAGAACCCTGAATATGTAGCTTTCACTTTCTCAACAATAAAACCAGCGTAGCCTTTGCAGATTTTGAGTCTTAAGGAGTCATCTCCAAAATTGGACCCTGTGGATGTCCTTATAATAAGAATGCGAGCTACAAGAACAAGAGCATCATCAGTATTAGCAGCAACAAAATTAACACTTCCTCCTTGAATATACCACCTTCTGTTTGCTGCATATAGACATTTTCAACTAAATCACCCTTAAAAACCACACTTTTCACTTCCATTTGCCAAATCTCCAACCAAACTGGATGGTGATTTACTTGGTTGTTGGCACATACATCTCTTTTGGTTGATGGCATGGAATATATTTTTAAATCTATGACATAGATTTCCAATAGGGTACATGAGTTGGATTACTCCACTTGTCAAGTTGTATTCAAGCATGCTTATTCAAAGGTTTAGAGATTTTGTTTACCTAAAGTTTATGTAATTGTGACATTCATTAATTACAAAAGGTCAAGCATGATCTATTTCATGTTAACCTTGTGAGGTTTATATCATGGGTAATAATTTTAATCATTGATCATTGGAATACTTTCTAGTGAAGGGTAATCTTTTCAAAAAAATTCACACATGACTTCAAATAGATAATTGTTTTCAATTCTAATCATTTATTTCTTGAAACCTAAATTATCTTTTTGTTGAGAGATTGGGCATTTCAGATTGAAACAACGAGTTATTCTCATGGGTTTTTTGTTATATCGCAAGAGTCAAGTCTAATCTCTATTTGTGTTGGACAGATTGAACATACATTCAATAAGATTGAGCTCTGCATAGACATTAAAATAAAGCAATATCTAAATAGGAAAGAAGTAAAGAAGGCACTTCATGCAAACACTAGACTATATTGGGAACCCTGCTCTCGATATGTCTTATTATAGTATTCGTATATTTGTTTTCTTTTGTATTTTGGCATAGGCATTTTCCATTTCATTACTATGCAATAAATATGCACATCAATAATGATATATCAAGGGGCCAAAGGACCACTACAGAGATTCCTCCTCCCATAAGACAGTCCATGGCATCCTTGTGGCCCTAAACCAGTAGTAGAGGTTACAGTTCATGCTCACAGCACTCAACAATAGGCTCACAATTCACCCTACAACAGTCCAATAAGGTCATGGCCTAGCTTGGCATCCCATAAGGAGGCCATGCCTAGCTTAACTGTCCAACAAGAGATCATGGCTTAGCTTGGCAGTCCATACAGAGGTCACGCCCAGTCTTTAGCAGCCCATTTTTCTCTTTGGATTTTGCTCAACTTACAGGGTAATATTTCTTTTTCAAGAGCCTATTGGGTCAGTCAGAGAAGCACACATGGAGCTAATTTGTTGTGCATCAACCAAAATATAGTTGGACCCAATTTGAGATGAGTTCAAAAACTGTTATGCATTTGATATTTACAGACTGTCCACTACATCTCCATTTGTAACCTTCATCTATGTGCATTTTTATCTTCATGAAGGTGTTCACAAGATAAATTGTTCTCAAGTTGCACTTAACAAAATTGCTCAAATTTTTCACATTAAACTCGCCAATGATTAATGATTCCCCAGATCATATTGTGGTCCTTTTGGGAAGCTTCTTGCTTGTGAAAGAATGTAGTGTTTCGGTCACCTTCTTGTAGCCAAATCACCCTACTTTTCATATGCCTATGAGCCCCTTCCTAAAGCCAAATGTGTGCTCTGTTCCTTTTCCAATGCAGAGATTTTCTCTGTCTCGTCTAGAGTAGGATTGGTGTGGCAGGCCTTTCATGCAAGTTGAAGAG
>LPNX010529070.1:212030-235708 GCA_001517045.1 Pseudotsuga menziesii
CGCAGAACTGCGTACAATGATAAGGTAAATATCTGGTTCCAACAGAATTGTTTCTTTCTAAGGCTCCCTCTAGGGATTGCCCATTTATGTCTTGTGATCTACTAGACAGCTTTTGTGAGTATAGGTGCACTGTTGCTACTGTAGTACACTCCTTTGATTATATTATCTGGGAAAATTTGATTAAAACTGCCACTTTTATGTTCACACCTATGTTAATGTTGAAATTCTTTCAAATACAATTTCAGCACCATTGCAGTTTTGTTTTGATATATTATCATAAATGGTGCATGTGAGGATAATGGACTTGGAAGCATTTGAATTAGTACAAACGTTTCTGTGATATTTTCATATAACATGCCATGCGAATTTCTTTGGTTTGATCTTTAGAAGAAATGGAATTCAGCCCACTGGCCATAAATGGGATCTCATTTTGGCAATGAAGAAAATTTCAAGAAAGGAGAGTGCAGGTAGACTCTCATTGCCAAGAAAAGATGGTCGTTATTTATTGGAAATCCATCTTACATTACATTAAAATCATCAAATTTACATTACATGATACATTAGAGAGTGAAGCTCCATCTTATGATGCCCTTGTTCAACAGAAGCAAAGAGAATCAGCATATCAACTTTTGTTCCAACCTCCAAATAGTGTGCAACTGTGTTAAAAATATCATCCTAGCAGCTTGTGATCTGTGCTACTTGATGAGACTTAAAGCCTGAAACATAAAATCTGTCGAGACTTCTAAATAAACTAGTCCTGTGCCTCCCCTCAAATAAAAAAGCAAGGTCTGTAAGAGAGATAGTATCCCAATAACCTTAGCCATGATTTTCTTAGATGCATTTCTATTTTTTTTTTTAAACACTTCTATCCGTCGCTTAAGCGATGACTCTTTTTTTTTTAAACATTCACTACCGTCACTTAAGCGACGGCCTGCTAGGCGATTTTTTAAAAAAAAAATTCTTCTCCCGTCGCTTCACCGACGTGTAGGTTTCATAATCCGTCGGATAAGAGACGGACTGTAGGGGATTTTTTTAAATTTAATATGAATTATATGTCGGATAACCGACAATTTACATTTAACCGATGGTAAACTAAACTGTCGCTTAACCGACGGAGTGTAAAACTATCGGTTAATCGACGAACATCCATCGACACTTAAAAAAAATCATATTGTCGTACATGCGACAGGGAAGTTTCGAAAATCTGACAATACAACCGTCGGATTTTTTGTCGAAATGTAGTAGTGATGAATAGTCTATGATGTTGATGTATTCTCATGCACTATGATGCACATGCAATGATGATGCTAGCATTAATGGTTTTTTATGACTGATATATACTTGAAATCTGGGACCATTTGAGGATGTTAACCTTCAGTAGATTGAAGATAAGACATTTGACAGAGACAAGTGAATGGCTTCACTTGGATGTGACATTAGAATGATATGCTGATAAGCAGAAGTTAATGTCAAAGAGCAATGAGCTGTGTTGACCAGCAGAAGAAGTACTGATCAGAGGATAATTTGCAATAGTATATGGCTAGCAGTAGTGTTGATGAGCAGTTAACCAGCAACAACAGAGATGAGCAGACCTTGATGACTTGGCAGTATTGAAGAGCTAGTGTTGATGAACAGTGAAGATTGAGAAGTGCGTTGCAGCAGTTTTGATGAGAGTGTTGAGCAGAGGATCAGCAGTATTAACAAGCAGCAGAACAGATTGAAGAAATAGATAAGTTGTGAGCTTTAACTGTAAAATCAATATTGTCTTGTTGTTGAGGTTAGGATACCTCAAACCCTTCTTAGCAGGGTCTACGAAAACCAGGCAGGGTCCTGGATGCAGAGTAGGTTCTCTATGTATCAGTAGGTGCTGATTTTACCTAATGGTTGTAGCCGAACCAAAACTAATATAAAAATATTACAAATTTATATGGTGTTGTGTTCTTTTGTGTTATGGTTCTTGATGATTTAAATGCTATGATATGTGAATGATGAAGTTTATGAAATAATTATGAGATTGGTAGAATAATGGAATGATGAATTGGTAGCTAACTGTGATAAGCTAAGAAAAGTTTAAAATTGGCTTCACACTGATTCACCCCCCCCTATGAGTGTCTATAATTGGTATCAGATCAGGCCTTCGTCACGAGCCTAGAAAGATTGAAGGAGATCCTTAGACACAATGGAGAAAAAGAAAGAGTCATCAAGCAATGACATGCCTGTACTTGATATTGCAGATTATTTCAGTTGGAGGAGCAAAATGAAGGCTTATCTGAAGAAGTTTGGTATTTGGGAAATTTTCATCAATCCACCCGCTCCATCAAACAAGAAAGGAAAACTAGCTACACAGAAGGAAGCAGAGAAGGACAACACTATAGCCTTGAAGTTCCTCATGGATGGAATTCCCAGCTCAGTGAAGGAAAGTGTAGGAGAGTACACTTTGGAAAAAGAACTATGGTTCAAGCTGGAGAGTGAGTATCAGAAGGCAAGACCAGAACCTGAAAAGACAGATCAGAAATCAGAAGACAAACCCCCAGAAGAGCTAAATCAAGAAGAAGATAAATAAGAAGAGGACTCTAGTAAAGGTATGGACTCTTATGATTATAATGATATCTTGTGTGTTGAAATTGAGAAGGTTCTTGCAGATGATGATGAAAGGCTATCAAAGACTACACATCAGATACATCTCACATTGCTAAATATTGATCTTAGAGCCAATTGGTTCCTAAACATAGTAAATCTGAACCAGAGTGATTTCATGAAGTTCAAAAAGGAAATCTTGGACTCCTTGAATGAATATCAATAGAAGGCCATGTCAATGAAAGTGTTGCTTCAAAAGTTCAAAGACAAGGACAAAGAGTTGTGAGATCAAATGAAAGACAAGGATGTTGAAGTTGAACAATTAAAGACTGAATTGATTAGTCAAAAGGAAGAATAAAAAAAGCCTTCTCAAGAGCTTGAAGAAACTAGAGAGGTCAATCATGATCTGAAGACTCAGCTGGAGGAAGCCAAGAGGACAGAAAAAATCCTGAAGAGTCAGCTGGAAGAAAAGGAGGAGACGGTCCAGAAGTTGGAAATGGAGGTAGTTGGTCTCAAGAAGAAAGGTAAGAAGAATGAAGCCTTGGTCAAGCTCCAAGACAGTTCAATGTCCTAGATAAGATATTATATTGTCAAAGATCTCCACTCGACAAAACTGGTCTTGGTTACAAGAAGAACAAAGAAAAATATGAAGATGACACTTGGTCTCCGAAGACTCCAGAAGCAGGTCAATCAACGTCCAAAGCTGCTCCCCAGGCACCTGCACATGACAACAAGTATTTTGGAAGTTCAAAGATGAAACAAGAAGTTAGGTCTGGCAACTTCATAAAGGAAACAACTACAAGACCCAGGTATGAAAGTGGCTTCAATGGTTATTGTTATTTTTGTTCTAACTTTGGTCATAAGGCTATGGATTGTAGGTTCTATGGAAGAAGAAGGGCTGGAAGCCCCAATGTCTCAGTTAGATGTTGGACATGTAAACAAGTCGAACATGTTGCTGCCACATGTCACACATTGAGATGCTACACCTACAGTGGGTTTGGACACAAAGCCCATGAATGTGCTAGTCAAAGAAGTCAAGCAAGAAGGAGTACTCCATACTCACCAACAAGAAGATTTGAAGATCAGAACACAAATGTCTACATTCAAGGACACTCTCAAGCATGGAGAAATGAAGTTGATCAAAGAAGTGTTGGAATCTCCAATGGCTCAGTCAGATGTTGGTCATGCAACAATGTCGGTCACATTGCTGCACATTGTCATACGCTGAGGTGTTATAGCTGCAGTGGCCTTGGGCACAAAGCTCAATATTGTTGGAGTACACGAAAAAAATCCTTGAGAAGTTACCTAGACAACTCATCAAGGAAAGCCAGTGCAAATTAAGGAACAAATGCTCAAAAGGCAGATGCCAAGAAGCAAGTATAGATGAGGAATACTGAGTAGTTGCATATAGGAGAGATTGATTAGAGCAGGGAGGATGAATGCCACATGGCAAGCCAAGTGTAAGGTCTCTCAAATACCTTAGCACACCTTGAGTTAATAAGGATAGAGAATGAACTCAACGGATAAAGGATGGTTACTCCAGGCATACAGACAGGTCCTAGGATCGTGCATATTGACAAGGGAGCAGTCAGCAGTGATCAGAGATCTCAGACTTAGGTATGTGGACACCCTTTGCCATTGATGCCAAAGGTGAAGAAATGAATACAAAGGGAGAGATGAAGACAAAAGGGGAGCATGCTCATAGGGGGAGCATGAGTTGTTGTCATCAATGACAAAGGGGGAGATTGTTGATGAAGTTGTCATTGATGCCAACATGTGACTTGGCTCTTTCAATTATCATTGATGCCCATGAAGGCCATGGAGCCACTACTGCCCTTTGTAGTGGACAAGCTTGATGAAGTATTACAAATGACCCATTCTATGGTAATTTGTCAAAGATGGTGTGGCTCATGTGTGTGGATTCCTTGGTATGCTATAAATGATGTAGGCCATGGAGCCCCTGTCTTTGATTATGATAGCTAAGCCATGGTCTTGCATAGAGGTATCCTCAAGCCCAGCGTTTACTATGGACATGGCTAGAGAATAGCCTTTACTCAAACAATTATTCAATGTGCAAAATGACGTGGAAACACTATACTGTAAGGTCAGCTCCATTTAATACAAGAAAAGATTAAAAATCAAATTATTATTTGGTAAGTAGGCCCATAATTAAAAATAAAAAAATACTTTGCAAAGTCGGCTCCAAAAATATTATTAAAAAAAGTAGGTCGGCCCAGTGAAATATGGTGAGAAATTTAGTATAAATAACCCCTCAAATATTCACTTTTTGTATGGAAATTTTGGTGGAACTCTGAGGAATTTCACTGGGAGCAGAGAACCAGAATTTTGACAGTCATTTTTTTGGTTACTTAGTAGCAGCAGTATATTTTTTTCTTGTGGGAAACTAAGGAAATTTTTGGGATCAGCAGTCTGAAAAGTTTTCTTTTTGGTCTTGATCTAAGGGTATTCAATGAAGATGAAGTAAAATAAATTCATGGACTGAGGAAAATGTCATTGTGGAAATTCATGAGCAGCAGAACATATTTTTAGTCATGGATAATCCAAGACATTTTCATCTCTGATACCTATTTTTTTTGTGGCCCTAACCCTACTAGGGTCTTCACCAGGAAGGCCAAGCCCTATATAGGGCATTCTACAATAGGCCAATCCTCAGCAGCAGCCTTCAGGGCCTCTCCCAGGAAGGCCGCAGCCCTTCTAGGGCTTGTACAATGCACCCGAACCTCCAGATAGTCACCCACAACATTATTCTCAACCACGGAGGGTTTGTACAGTCAACTGAAGCCTCAGTTCAATCAACAAAAACATCATTTTCTTGGATTTGATCAGTGGCAGTAGCTCATTGGTTTAGTGACAATCATTTTCTATGGTTGATTTCTTCTTGTTTTTTTTCTTAACCAGCATATTACCAGCACTCGAATTCTATCATCTGGATGCATGAAGGCTGCCAGCAAGGAGCAAAAGAAGTCTTTAAGAACTTGCTGAATGTTTTGATCCGAGGCAAGAAATAAGGAGTGGGAGTAGTCACATTTTCATTGATCTAAGGAAGCTTCCTCGGTGGGGTCACATGAGACATTTTCACAGAACTTAAAATATTTATTTTGGTTTAAAACCTATAACAACCTGGTAGTTTGAAACTTCTCTGCAGTCTGAGTCCTTGAATCTATTTCCACAGTCCAAGGTTCATCCAAAGGTTGACACAGTTTGAAGATATTTCATGCTGCGAAATAACAGTCCCAAGGTGGTTTGATTAGGGCTGCCTTACACCAGAATATTCTAATAGCAGTATATGTCAGCATGAGTAGCAGCAAAAATTTGGAGGTTAAAGAAGCAGTCAACACCAGCCTTGGCTATGTGAACACTTTGAAAGGGTACAGCTCTAGGAATTTATGGGAAATCCAGATCAGGCTGAATTCAAAAGATTGATCGAGGCATGAATTTGGCGGGGAAATAATTGTGCGATGATCCAAGACCAATTAGAATATGTTGAAACCCCAAAGACACTCTGAATTGGTTAATAAACTCTAGCATTTGATCGAGGCATGAATTTGGCGGGTAAATAATTGTGCGATGATCCAAGACCAATTAGAATATGTTGAAACCCCAAAGACACTCTGAATTGGTTAATAAACTCTAGCATATTTTATGGACGGATGTGGATCTCATTTCATGAGCTTGAGAGCCATGGATGGTGGTGACCTATCTTGCAACAATTCTACTCAGTTTTTGGTAAGTTTTATTGTCTCTGATTTTCGGGCTTTAGGACATCACTGAACTAGTAGTTTGAAGAATTGGGTGGATGCTTTGTTGAACATATGGAGGACTGAAATTCAGATAGACAGAGGCTGAGGCAACTTGTGAATGTTACAGGCATTTCGTGGATTTTAAAGGAAGCAACAACATGATTTTATGGGATGGTGAATGATTGAAAAGACTCAGCATGATATATGTTTTGAACAGTGTTTTGATGACTTAGCAGACCCTTTGAATAAGCAGCTTTGACATGGGCGTGAATAGAATCTGTGGTGACATGATATAAGCCTGAACACTTGTGTATTAGAATATCTTGGCATGTGAACATAACTTAGAATTTGGAGAAAATATGAAGGCTTGATTGTAGTGACATAATGACAAAGCAGAAACCCAAGTGACACACTCAGCCAATGAATGGGGTACATTCAGACAAGATAAGTGCATAGATGTACAGTGTTGTGATTACAGTATTGTGTATGTACAAGTAAAGTGAGTGTGTATGTTTAGTGAATGAACTCTGTATGTACAGAGACATAAGTGAACAAGTGTATCTAATGTGCTTATATACAGTGAGTATATGTATATACAGTAAAGGGTATGTCAGTGTACAAGTAAATGATGTGAAAATAGTTATGAGATGATACATGCTATGATACATACACATACCTTTGATGATGACAATATGACAGTACTTCTATGAACAATGACAAGTGACATATGTATGATTGTAAAATAAGTGAGTAGTGTGGTATGAGTATATGTATAGTGATAAACAATGATGCATAAGTATATGAATAGTAGTATGTGTAAGTGATATGCAGTGGATGTATAATGAGTGATCAATGAAGTGTGTAAGAGTATACAAGTGTGGTATATGAAGTGGGATGTATGCAGTAGTATTTGATATGCAGTGACTTCAGTGATATTGATGAAATATAAGTGTACAGTAAGTAGTAAGTGTGTGAATAGAGCAGGCACAAAGATGTACACTAAGTGAAGTGTGTGTATGTGTTGAAGTACACAAGTGTGTGTACTAGTATATTTCATAGTACAGTGGAGTTGTGATCTATACTCTATGAGCAATCTATGATGTCGATGTATTCTCCTGCACTATAATGCACATGCAATGATGATGCTAGCATTAATGGTTTTTGATGACTGATATATACTTGAAATCTGGGACCAGTTGAGGATGTTAACCTTCAATAGATTGAAGATAAGACATTTGACAGAGACAAGTGAATGGCTTCACTTGGATGTGACATTAGAATGATATGCTGATAAGCAGAAGTTAATGTCAGAGAGCAATGAGCTGTATTGACCAGTAGAAGAAGTACTGATCAGAGGATAATTTGCAATAGTAGATGGCCAGCAGTAGTGTTGATGAGCAGTTGACCATCAACAATAGAGATGACTAGACCTTGATGACTTGGCAGTATTGAAGAGCTGGTGTTGATGAACATCGAAGATTGAGAAGTGCGTTGTAGCAGTTTTGATGAGAGTGTTGAGCAGAGGATTAGCAGTATTAACAAGAAACAGAACAGATTGAAGAAATAGATAAGTTGTGAGCTTTAACTGTAAAAGCAAGCTTGTCTTTCTATTGAGGTTAGGATACCTCAAACCCTTCTTAGCAGGGTCCAAGAAAACCAGGCAGGGTCCTGGATGCAAAGTAGGTGCTCTATGTATCAGTACATGCTGATTTTACCTAACAGTTGTAGCCGAACCAAAACTAATATAAAAAGACTACAAATTTATATGGTGTTGTGTTCTTTTGTGTTATGGTTCTTAATGATTTAAATGCTATGATATGTGAATGATGAATTTTATGAAATAATTATGAGATTGGTAGAGTAATGGAATGATGAATTGGTAGCTAACTGTGATAAGCTAAGAAAAGTTTAAAATTGGCTTCACACTAATTCACCCCCCCTCTCAGTGTCTACAGATAGGGGGGGGGGAGATGGGTAGGGTGGGTGGAGGGGGAGGTTGAGGGTGAGGGTGAGTGAGAGGGATATAGACACATAGAGGGAGGGGGACATGAATATGGATATGGAGAGAGGGAGGTAGAGGGGGAGGGGAATGGGATGGTAGGGGATGGGCAATGTGGAGGGAGAGGGGGAGGGAAGGGGGAGAGGGAGGGGAAGAGGGAAGGGAAGAGAAAGAAGGAGAGAGAGTTATACCTCAAAATGGAGCTTTTTCATCCAATTTATGATACTGAGTGTTTCATCACACAAAAGGATAAGTTGGATTGAAAAAACTTGTGGCTATAGAAGGATTTGGTATGGATCACCTGATGATTAATCTAGTGCTTATACTTGTGTATTATGAGCTTAGGGAATACATGTGATAGTATGAAAAATCACGTGTTACATGATAGTTTTCCATAAAAAAATCACGTGTGCCATAAAAATGCATTAAGAATTAAAAATATAATAATTATGAGGTGGTTAGTGTGGATGTGGAAACCACCCCACCTTCCCCAAATACCCTAGCCTTGTAAGTATCACTTCATTTGAGACATGGTCCATAAAGGTATTGTAAAACTTCAGTACATTGTAACTGATGAAAAGATTGCAGATGTGATGACAAAGCCTCTATCTGTGATGAAGTTCACACAATTCCAAGATAAGATTTGTCATTTTTTATCATTCAAGCTATCATTATGTTAGGATATTTAACTGAGAGAATAACAAGTACAACAATCAAACACAAGAGACAATGAACACAGTGTTTTTCCTCAGGGAAACGATAAATGGAGAAAACCCTGCAACTTCCTCAAAGATAGAATCAGCACCAAAAGTAAAACCAAAAATTGTAAGATGATCTCCTGACAGCAATAACCTCTTTCTTCCTTTCCCCAGTGTCTTCTTCTTCCTCAGCTATGTGCTGCAACTGAGTGTGAGTGAGTGTGTGCTAAATAGAGAGGCTAGATATCTATTTATACTAATTCTCGACATGATTAAACCCTGCTAGGGCCAAATTCTCTAGGAGAGTCTAATAACCCTAGTGCCCCGGAACTGTAGGGACTTTAACCCTTGATCAATAGGAGGGTTACACACAATAACTTGACATGACTTGTTTACATTATAGATCCTCCCGATAGGAACATCGGGGCATGACATGACTCAAGTACATTACGAATACATCCCGGAATAAACATCGGGTTACAATACATAAGAAATACAAGTGAATACATTTCAAAGTTACATATACATCAAAACTCCCTCTTGACTAGGAAGGTATTCTCTCGAAACATTTTTTTAGCAGAAGTCTTCTTCTCTGTATTATATGGGTCATCGTCAAGTTCTCGTCATCTTCATCTTCAAGTCATCTCCATATTCAAGTGATATTCATCTGGATCTAGATCATCACTTGATCTGGATCATCATCACTGGATTTGGATCATCACTCGATCTGAATCATCACGGGGTCATCATCACTGGATCTGGATCATCACTCGATCTGGATCATCATCACTGGATCTAGATCATCACTCAATCTAGATCATCATGGGATCATCATCACTGGTCTGGATCATCACTTGATCTAGATCATCACTGCTGGATCTGGATCGTCACTCGATCTGGATCATCTCGGAGACATCATAACTGGATCTGAATCATAGCTCGATCTGAATCATCACTGGGTCATCATCATATGTTCTATCTCATGATTCTTCTTGTCAAAGGAAGTTCTATAGAGCCAGCCCTTTTTCATGCTGGTTGTAGGCCTACCTCCTTATATTTCTATATATGACCCTAAGCCATAATTTCTAGCACTCACATCTGACCTTGACTCATCAGAAAGGCACATCACTTACATCTGACCTTGACTCATTAGAAAGGCACTTAGTCCTACACTAGGGATTCTTGGTAACTGACTAGGTGCCTCCATTTAGAGAATGGTAATAGTCCTTACATCTGACCTACTCGTCAGAATGGATGGCACTCACATCTGAACTACTTGTCAGAAAGGCGGTAACCCTTACATCTGATCATGTAGGAACTAATCCTACAGTCACATCAGAATGGCCAACAATTGCATCTACCATGGAAGGAAGCAATTCTCTCACCATGAAAGAATGGCAACAGCTCTTATATCTGATCAAGTGGGAACACATCCCTCAATCACATCAGAATGGCCATGCGCTCACATATGATCATGTAAGACTACATATTACAATCCTCTCAGAAAGGCCCTGAGTCCTAGACCAAGTATTCCTGGTAACTCACCAGGAAGCTCCATTCCAAGAATGGCAGTTGCGCTTATATATGATCATGTAGGAACCAATTCTACAGTCATATCAGAATGGCTTAGCACTCATATCTGACATGGAAGGAACCAATCCTCTCACCATGATAGAATGGCTCAACCCTTACATTGGACCTACTCATCAGAATGGCTTACGGACTCATCAATTCCCCTTGGAAGGGACCTCGATTTAAAGAACACCAAGCTTCTCCCTAAAGTATTCAAACTTCACTTTGGCCAATGGCTTCATCAACACATCAGCTATCTGATCATCCGTCACAACATATTGGAGCTTCATCTAGACTCAGTGCCACAGAGGATTGCTTCCTGCTAAACCAAGATATCACACCTGATCCCATACTGAAACAACATCCTGAAGTTCTCTTCCTATAGATGGCACTGCTTTCCCAATCTGAATAAACATAACCCTCTAGGTTAATCTACTGATTTGCCTCGTACTTGATCCCATAATCAATTGTACCCCTCAGGTACCTTATAATATGCTTTGCAGTAGTCAAGTGAACATGTCTCAGATCTGTCAGGAACTGGATCAAGGTGTTCACAGTAAAGCAAATATATGGTCTTGTGTTCGTCAAGTACATCAAGGACCCAATCATCTGACGATACATCATGGCATCAACCACTTCTGATGAAGCATCACTCAATAGCTTCAGGTTTGATGCCATAGGTGTGTTCATGGCCTTGTAGTCCATCATCCCAAACCTCTTCAGGATCTCTATTACATACTTCCCTTGTCCAAGGGAGATTCCATCCGCATTCTGCCACACCTCCATGCCTAGAAAATAATGCATCATACCCAATTCCTTCATTTCGAACTCGACAGCAAGCTTTCTCTTTGTATCAGTAATCAACCCATCCATATTACCTGTCACAAATAGATCATCTACATATAGTAGGAGCATCACTGGGTTTCCATATTCAACCTTGTAGGAAAGGTTGGAATCTGCTTTACTCTTGGTAAAGCCCAAATTGGATAGAAAGCTGTTAATAATACCGTACCATATCCTGGGTGCCTATTTCAAAATGTACAGGGCTTTCTTCAATCTACATACATGATAATCCTTGTCATGTGTCTCGAAACTGAGTGGATGCTCCACATACACTTCCTCTTCTACTACACCATTCAAGAAAGCAGTCTTGACATCCATTTGGTGTATCTTCCATTTCATCACTGTAGCCAGAGCAAGTATTGATCTGATGGAAGTGTATCTAGCTATAGGTGCAAAGGTTTCTTCATAATATATTCCTTCTTTCTGGGAGAAGCCACGAGCAACAAATTTTTCTGTATATTTCTCTATGCTACTGTTTACAGCATGCTTGATCTTGTAGATCCATTTGGAAGTTACAATTGACTTCACTTATGGTCTTGGGACAACATCCCAAACATCCATTAGAGGAATTTTGAGGTCTAAAATGGGCCTCCTAAGGAAAATAATAAAATAATAGTTAAAATAATAAAATAATAAAATAATAGTTATTAATTTTGGAGGAAGAATGAAAAAAACTACTTTTTGTGTTCGTATTTTCGACATATCTCCCTGTGTTTTTACTCAAATTCTAAATGGGAGAGCTCATTAATTGTGGAATTTAATTCTGCATCCAACGAGTACCCATAGTGCATACTTTTGATCGACCCTGCTACCCCTAAAACAAGAAATACCTGAAAAAACGTGATGATGGTGTCATCATCACATTTTTTCAAGTATTTCTTGTTTTTGGGGTAGCGTGGCCTATCAAAAGTATGCACTGTGGGTACTCGTTGGATGTGGAATTAAATTTTGCATCCAACGAGCTCTCCCACTCAGAATTTGAGTGAAAACATAGGGAGATATGTTGAAAATACGAACAAAAAATGTAGTTTTCTTTTATGAAAAATATGTCAATTCAACCATTATGGTTGACTCATTTTATTGAAATTCTATTGGTCCTTGAGTTCCAACTCACAAAATTTATTGCTAGCATGTTTTCTTATAAGGCCCATTTTAGACCCCAAATTTCCTGTAATGATTCTTCATGATCGATTGATACTCTTTGATCATAGCATATTTCCATTATTTTCGTTCTGTCGCTTCTTCATAATTGGAAGGTTCTTTATCGATGAAATCACATAGTAATGCTACATACCTGGAGCAGGATCTAGTCCTCTTTCTTTCTCTGTGAGTCTCTTCTAGAGCCCCATATCTTTCTGCACCTTAGATAACTTCTCGTACCCAAGCAGGTTTCCTCTTATGAGGATTCTTCTTTGGAGGTGGATCTACATGTCTTTGTGGTTCTTCGAATTCTCGATCTTCTTCTTGAATTTCTTCATTCATGGTTGTATCATTAATTTTGGGTGCTTCCGATTCTTCGGGAACTTTAGCAGGTCTCTTTCTAGATTTGTTGTAAGCTGAATCTTCATCAAATATCACATCTCTGCTGATGTCAATCTTCTTGAATCCTAGGAAGTATATTCTGTAAGCCTTCGAGCTTTCAGAGTATCCCACAAATATACCCTTCTTTCCTAAAGGATCTAATTTAGTACTCTTCTCTTTTGGAATTTGTATGTACACTGGATAGTCGAATATTTTGAGATGGCTGACTTCTGGTTTCTTTCTGGAGAAGACTTCTTCAGGAGTCTTTTTCTCGAGTACTCTGTGTGGAGTATGGTTCTGTAAATACACCATTGTTCTGGCAGCTTCTGCGCAAAGATGCATAGGAAGATCTTGATCATGATGCATATCCCTTGTAGCTTCCATGATAGTTCTGTTATTCCTTTCTGCAATCCCATTTTGTTGTGGATTATAAGGAGTGGACAACTCCCTCTTAATCCCTGAGTCTTTGCATAACTCTTTGAATTCATTTGATGTGAGTTCTCCACCATTATCTGATCGAAAGGTCTTGATCTTCTTTTCTGTGAGATTTTCGATCAAGGATTTGAATTCCTTGAACTTGCTGAATACTTCATCTTTGTTCTTCATGAAGTAAATCCATGTCTTCCTAGAAAATTGATCAATAAAAGAAACATAATACATACCCACTTAGTGATCTTGATGACATAGGACCGCATACATCGAAGTGGATGATTTCCAAGATTCATTTTTCTTTGATTTCACTACTTGGAAATTTCTTCTTTGTATTCTTTCCTTTTGCACATCCTTTGCAGACCCCATCATGTTTTGGTTGAATTTCTGGAAGACCTTCAATAGCTTTTTTTGCAAGTGGTGGCGGAACTGTAATGCACATGTGCAATCCTTCTATGCCAAAGTTCATTTGGCTCTATTGTGTCATGGACCAAAGCTTGTTCTGGATGGCCCTTTAATTTGTATAGACCTCCTTCTTGTTCCCCAATCACTACTGCATCATTAATAGTATTTCCCTTTGCCACATGATGACTTGGCCATCTATAAATGCAACCCTCATGCCTTTCGCATCTAATGTAGATATCGAGAGAAGGTTCTTCTTGAGACTAGGTACAAACAATACATCTTGCATCTTCATAGACTTTCTAGAGTCTAGTTTATAGGAGGATTCCCCACTACCTTTTATTCGATATTGGTAGTCATATCCAAGCTTCACCTTGTGAGGTGATTCATGTTCTAAATTTTTTACAAAGGACTCTTTGAATCTTGTCATATGTTTGGAAGCCCCACTGTCTATAAGCCAATCATTGCTTCGATGTGTGATGTTTCTCGTGAGAGCAGAAATTAAGACATATTATTCATCACTTGAAGAGTTTTCACTTTCATATCTAGTTCTCTTCTTGGATGGTTCATCATCCTCTGCAGCATGAGCATGATGTCTTCTCTTGTTTCCCATTTTCTTATTTTGTCTTTTAGGACAGTATTTTGCAAAGTGTCCTAATTCATCACAAGTATAACATCTGATTCTAGACAAGTATTTTCTAGAGTTAGTTTTAGAGAAATGCTTACCTCTAGAGTGATGAGAAATTCTTTTGGTTTTCTTGGAGTGTACTGTGAGAGCTTGATCTTCACTTCCCATCGTTTCTTCTCGAGCTTCTATCTGAGCTTCTTCTTGAGAGAATTCTTCCCATAGTCTGCTGAACTTGACTAACTTCTTTCTAGCACATAACCCTTGAATAAAGGAGTCCCATGATCTAGGGAGACCATTTAAGGTGGTCATCACAACCTCTGCATTCTCTACTTCATCTAATACTTCCAGTTGTTCCTTGATCTGAGAGACCCTTGTAAAGTAATAATGGATGGTATCAGCATTTCGGATCTTTACATTCTTCAGTTGGTTTCTTAAAGTCATCTTCCGGTTTATGTTATTCCCTTCAAACAATTTGGTTAGGGCATTAAACATAGCTTTAGGTGTCTTTAGGGAGGACACCTATGGTATGAGGTGATCCTTGATTGAATTAGAAATTATCCTCTTTACCATAACCAACTTCTTCTTATGTAAGGCCTTAGCCTCATCTCCCTCTGGAATTGGAACTTCCTCATTGATATAGGAGTCCAACTCATTTTCTTCTAGGACCAGGGAGATCCTATACTTCCAAGCTCAAAAGTTATCAGCTTCCTCAATATTTTCATCAAGCTTGGTATGATGAGACATCTTAACTGAGAACCACAAATGTAAATACAAAATATTTAGAGATTACAGTTCACGATGTTGGATCTGAATTTGGAGTTGAAATTCTGCAATGGTGGTTCAGGAGTAGATTAGGGTTTTGCTTTTCCAAAGTTCTGTCCAAAAAAATTCTTTGATTTTGATCCCTAACCTCGATTTTGAGGATATCAATCCAGGCTTGGGCTCATTGAAAAATTCCACTTCTGTGGAAATCCCTAATTTTCGACAGTAGTGTCGGGTCCAAAACTGAAAAACCTCAGAATTGAATTCTTCTTCGGTAGAAAAATGTGCCCTAGGGAGGAGAGTTATTCCAACCTTCCTTTTATGAAAATTTGTGGAGAGAGATCCACAAAGTAGGGAGCCCTAGTTCCTGCAGCTGCACAATGTCTTCTTCTCAGGTTAGCTCTGATACCATGTTAGTTTTTATCATTAAAGCTAGCATTATGTTAGGATCTTTAACTGAGAGAATAACAAGTACAACAATCAAACACAAGAGACAATGAACACAGTTTTTTTCCTCGGGGAAACCATAAATGGATAAAACCCCACAACTTCCTTAGAGATAGAATCAACACAAAAATTAAAACCCAAAACAGTTAGATGATATCCTGACAGCAGTAACCTCTTTCTTCCTTTCCCTAGTGTCTTATTCTTCCTCAACTATGTGCTACAACTGAGTGTGAGTGAGTGTGTGCTAAATAGAGAGGCTAGCTCTATATTTATACTAATTCCCAACATGACTAAACCCTACTAGGGCCAACTTCTATAGGAGATTCTAATAACCCTAATGCCTCAAAAATGCGGGGACTTTAACCCTTGATCAATAGGAGGGTTACCCATAATAACTTGACATGAATTGTTTACATTATAGATCCTTCTGATAGGAACATCAGGGCATGACATCACTCAAGTACATTACAAATACATCCCAAAATAAACATTGGGTTACAATACATAAGAAATACAAGTGAATACATTCCGAAGTTACATATACATCAACAAGATTTGTATGGAAAAGAATGTCTCCCTCACTGAGAGGTAGTGTTAAATGTAAAGGATCATGAGTCATTCTCTAGCATACTTGTGTGGTATCAAGTTAGGAACTTGCATTGTATCATGTTCAGAAACTTGTGTTGTATTAAGCTAAGGGAATTGTGTTATATCAAGTCAGGAAATTATGTTGTATTAAGTTAAGGAAGCTTCTGTTGTATCAAGATAGGACATTGTGTTGTATCAATTCCTATTCATGAAATATTCCTATAGTATGATGTGTTCTATCAAGATCAAGATCTTGTGTTGTATCAAGGTCAAAATCTTGTGTTTTATCAAGGTTGGAGTCTTGTGTTGTATCAAGATTGTAGACTTGTGTTGTATCAAAGTCTATACTTGTTTTGTATCAAGTAATGTGGATATGGTATGTGATGTATTTCTAGTCATGGTCACTAAGTGGTATAAGTCGCCTCCAGGGCTTAGCTACCCATAGAGTGAATTACTTTAGCATATGACTATATGACCTGAGATAATACATATGATCATTAGTATGGAACATTTATTTTGATTATGATATGATAAATATGATTAAATAATTAAACACACATGGACCATGCATAATTTAATTGATGATAAATGAGATGAGCAGATAGATAGAGTAAAGATTCAAATGGACCATGTTAGAAATCCAATGAACTCTAATTGCAAAGACATTAGTTAAGTCTCTATTGTGGAAAAACAAGTTTCAGTTAATTAAGGAATATACTCCTTGATTTATTAAAAGTGTTTGTTTATGGATGGAATTTATCGTGAAGCACTAAAGACATTCAGTTAAACTCCTAAATAATGGTTACAAAGTTAGTTGATGATTGAGTTCAGTTCAATCAATCCACGTTCACATTCAATTCAATTAGTTCACATTCTATTAAAGGAAGTTAACACTCAGTGAATTAAAGTAGGGTGCATATCTTCAGTGTGTGAGAGAATATTAAGTTGAAAACTTGGCACCAAGTCAAGGAAGGTGCAAAAGGTTAACCTATGAATAATTCCCGCAGTGTTCATAGTTCCCAAAAAAATGCAATCGTTTGCTACCTCTCATTGTATGATTGAATAAGCTTGTTATTAAAGCGCTATGCACTTGGCAAGGTTGAGACAGTGTTCCTAGTTATCTCTATTCTATATTTTTTCTTTGATATCTCTTATCAGGAAATCTGCTCATGTGTTGTAAATCATTCTCTACAATTATATATCATACTCAAAGTATTGTTGGGTTTTTCATCCTCTGGATTTGTAGGGGTTTTCCAGAATACATCTTGTGTATTATAGATTGAATGATTTGTAAGTTTGAATTTTTTATCAGATCTACATGCACTAGATTTTAGTATCAAAAGTTTTAAAGTTCAATAATCTTTCATTATTGCTCAAACATTGACAAACAAATTCAATTGCATGGTGGGGAGGAAAATATATCAACTTCATGCTCTTCTACTCTGATAAGTGAACCATGCCTAAACCAAAGTCACCTCAATGGGGTCATGTTGGTATAACTCCTGACAAGGGGAAATGTTTTCCTACTCAGTAGGATTTAGATAGATCAACGAAATACTATGCCACCATTGATCACTGGTAAGTTACTCCACATTGTAAAGGACTGGTGCTAAAGTGGGACACATATGGTTTCCTACATAATGGTAGCTCCAACTAATATATATGTGATAACATATCTACCAGCTTAAATTCAACAAAACTAATCATAAACATATATAATTACTAACCCCACCCTTTAGAACTACAAACCCTTACCATCCTTGTGATGTCCCTGGTTTTGACCCCGGTTACATTAAAAGGTACATGATGTATATATTGTAATTAATTGTGGTGAGGAGCTAAAGGAGAAATCCCCACCATCTATTTGGTTGTGTATGTTTTGACAATAGGGATCGTCGTCGATGGTATATCTGCATGCTATCCGGCACATTATAGCTTTGGCATCATGTAAATACACACATCAATTAAAATAAACCTACAACCAGCTATGAAAGTGCAATGTTGAATGAAAAGGGCATGATTCCTAAGGTTAAGGGGGGGTTGTCCAACCCATGGGGGGGAAAATCCATGTGTCACCACCCTGTTTGTTTTTCTCACCTTCCCTTGTTTCATGCAATCACCACTTTAATGTTCTGCTGAGTAGTTGAGGCAGTTATTGCTGGGAAGTGGAGGGTGGCAGGACTGTCAGTCTTTGCCACATGCTCACCACACCAGCCATCTCTCCACCTTCACGTGAGTAAGGGAGCCATCACTACACCACTCTCTTGACCATTGGGTTCACTCTCACGTAGGGATGTGTAGGGGGGCAATTCATCTTCCTCACACAGAGATGAGTTAAGGGGGTGCGTTTCCTTATTGGGGGGTTCGTTCTTCCCTCCGCTCACGAAGTTGCTAGTATGCAGTTGTGTTCACCCTCATGTTCACGTAGAGAGTTGGTGTCTTTTTCCACCATTGTTAGACTACGTAATGTTCTATTTTCCATCATTGGATCATGGTGGAGTTCTCTTCCACAGTTTTCTTAGCAACGTCCTTTCCCCTCATGCACAAATTGAGAATCGGTTATTTTCCCATTTTCTATCTATGTAACTTCCTTTAGCAATTGCATTGAGGAATCCTATGTTGTGGGATCAGTGTTGGGAATCTAGCTTCTTTCCCTTTTCACAGACTGTGTAATGCTGCAGCCGTTTCCTTATATGATTGGGGATGCTGTTGATTTACCCTGGTTCTGGGTTTCTATGTATGCGAGTACCTTCACAACAAAAACTGGATTTAGCATCAGATTTAGCGCCAAATTTTAGTGTAATTTTTTCTCAATTGTGATGAACAATCTGGCGCTAAAATAGGCGCTATTGTACATTTTCGTAAAACGCCGTCTATTGCGTCATTTGTTTCGTCTTTTTAAACGTCCATTTTTGCTTCCTTTGTTGCACCCATTTTTTTGCGTCTTTTTTTACTCCTTTTTTTGTGCCTAATTTTGCATCTTGTATTGCATCTTTTTTGCGCCCTTGGTTACGTCCTTGTTTGCATGCAGTTTGGTGCCCAGTTTAGCATCCAATGTTGCGTATGACATTGCTCCTAATTTGACGTCAAGTTTGGCACCCAATTTTGTATCTATTTTTACGTCTACATTTGCATCTAGCTTTACGTCTAGTTTTACTTCTAATTTTGCATCCCATTTTACATATTTTTTTGCGTCCATGTTTGTGCCCAAAATATCATCATATTTCACTTCCTCTCTTGCGTCTAGGTTTGCACCTACTATTCCATCCTGGTTGATGTCTTTTTTTGCATCTAGGTTTGCACCTAATGTTGCACCTATGTTTGTGTGTAATATTGTGTCATGTTTTACATCCAATATTGTATCTAGTTTTACATCCAATGTTTCCACCCATTTTACACCCAATATTGTATCTTGTTTTATGCCTTTCTTTGTCCCAAGTTTTGCTTACAGTTTTGTGGCTAGTCGTGTGCTTGGCTTTCCATCGAATGATGCATCCAATTTTATTCCAACTTTAGCGTCCAATTTTATGTCAACTTTAGTGTCCAATTTTGCGTCCAACCGAGAGTCCACTTTTGCATCTACTATTGCATCTAGTTTTCGGCATCACATCTTCTTTTTCGTCTAAGTTTGCACCTACTATTCCATCTCAGTTGATTGCTTTTTTTGCATCTAAGTTTGCAACCAGCGTTGCACCTAAAGTTGCACCCATGTTTATGTCTAATGTTGTGTCATGTTTTACATCCAATATGGCATCTACTTTTATATCCAATGTTTCATCCCATTTTACATCCAATATTGTATCTCGTTTTAATTCTTTCTTTGTGTCAAGCATTGCTCACAGTTTAACGTCTAGTGTTGTGCCTGGTTTTACATCAAATGATGTGCCCAATTTTATGCCAACTTTAGCGTCCAACCAAGAATCCACTTTTGCATATAGTTTTGGGCCTAATATTGAATATAGTTTTGAGCATTTAATTGTGTCTAGTTTTTTCATCCATTTTTATGTTTACTGTGATGTCCATTTTTGTGTCTACACTATCTTATGTGACGTCCACTTTTATATCCACGTTTGCATTTGGTGTGACGTCTACTTCCGCGTCATGTTTTTCATCCAGATTTGCAATTAGTGTTGCATATAATGTTGCATCCATTTTGTGTTTTGTTTTGTATTTACTGTTAATTAAGAATTTAAAATTCAATTATTAATAATGAAATATATCATTTGTATTGTTTTTGCATCCATTTTATTAACTTCAATTAAATGTTGAAATATATCAAAATTATCAAATATCATTAAAAATTCAAAATTAAAACATAACATTTCTGAAGAAGTTTACTGAAAATTCTCAACATCCATCCAAAAATAGTAATATCATCATATATATAATGCTAATTATTCATCGAAAGAACATTGGCAATTTCCAATATAAATAAAGAAACAGGACATTACTAATTATATCACCATCTTCTTTAATCAAATCAACTAAAATTCAAATGTTTGATCAACGTATCAAAACTTTTTATGGATATCACTAAGGTAAAGTAAAAAGAAGTCATACATATATATGATTTAAATACCAAACTAACAAAAAACAAGTTGTATAATATATATAAGTCAAAATTCTAAATTTATCATAGTTATATATCATCAATAAGATTTGTAAATATAATCCAAAATGTATCATGTTATTTAATCAAATCAACTAAGATTCAAATGTTTGATCAACATACCAAAACCTTTCATGGATATCATTATAGTAAAGCAAAGCGAAGTCAAATATATATGTAAATTAAATACCACTCTAACCAAAAAAAATGTTGTATAATCTCTCTATATAAATATAAAAGTCAAAATTATAAATGTATCATAGTTATATATGTAAATATAATGCAAAATGTATCATGTTCTTGCATAGCATCAGTCTCTAACTAGCACCACCAACATCATCATCAATATCATGTTCATGATCATCAAAATCATCATCTTGATTAACCTCGTCGTCATTGTCGCCATCATCATCATCACCATCATCATCTTCTTTTTCTTCTATATCCAATGTAGGCTTAACATAATTTGGGTCATTATCTATAGAGTCATCAATTGTTGTGATCTGGAAAAAAAAAATCAATATCAAATGTTAGTATTAATTTCATACCACAATGCATATTTCTCATATATTTTTAATATTAACTCATACCAAATTAGAAATAAGTATAATACAATTGAAATTAATGTGTGTGTACTACTATAACTACAAAAAAAAAAGCAAAAAATAGAACTAAATGACAACTTTATTAAAACGTTTGAAGCTTTATCCAAGATATTGGCGGTCCTTTGGCATTCTAGTGTATTGCCTCTCTACTGCAATAAATCATTTGAAAATCTATCCAAGATATTGTAATCCCCTTTTTACTGAATCATAAGTGAAATGGCTTCACTGATGAATTTTCAAGTCTTCTAAAAATACATCCTACATTAGATGTCAATGTGTTTATGACATCTAAAGTCAATTGAATAGCCTAATGATGATTTACACAAATATGATAAAACTACCACCACTACATGAAAAACAAAAGTGAAACATAGAGGCACTTAGACCAGATTTCACGCCAAACATATTGAAATGGACCCAACTAATGAAATTCAAATTTCTCACAATTGGTTTAAAAATTCAATTCATTTCAATAAAAATCCATCAGACTAACTAGACCTATAACATTGACATGTGTTGCTCTATAAAGACTAGACATTGTAGTAGCTAAGCATGCTAGACTTACAATAGACTATCATTCATAGATATTGACAGCACACCAAATGAAGAGATCAATCCATCCCCTCGAGCTAGCCACAGTTCTAGAATGGAACATGTAAATCCCTTAAAAGAAATTTCTAGATCCTGGATTTTGATGCACTTTCTAAGGCTCCCTCGGAGAGGACCACTGAGCATATTGTCAAATGGCATCATCTTCACTGATATATTCTCTTCGTTCAATTTTTCTTACCTTCTCCATTGGCCAAGACGTGATGAGAATTGAGAATCGATTCAACTCACCACATTCGACATGGCTTCTTCATAATTTATGTTAGTCAATGCATGTGCATTTATTTTAGTTGAACATATAAAAAAAACTTGTCCATAATGAAAATGCTTAATTTAAGTAAAGATGTGAAAGATGAGTTATCAAACCAAATTCCTCTTCTCAACATTTCTAGGTGTGCCCCCTGCCAGAAATATATTGGAGGAAACTAGAAACCTGTCAAAACAGGGAGAAATGGAAGAGGGTTTAATGACTAGTGAAGACCTAAAAAACTTGAAACTTGCATAAGATCTTGCAAAATCTTGTTATGACATATGTATGTGACTACCATTGGCCTTGCACATAAAATAACCCATTTCCATACAAATCTTATTTTCAGCCGAGCCATCTGCACAAATAAATTCAGCATCAAAGAAGCCTTAGTAGTTAGTACACGATATTGGAAGGTGGCAGGTCCTCTTGGCAGTGAGGAGAATTAGTTATTTAGGTTAACACATACAAAAAAAACTAACTAAAAATGAGACCAGAGATGCAAAAGAATATCAGAGGGTCATAATGATATTCAAGATTTGCCTATAGATATAATTTTCCGAGAAATTTTGAGTTTGGTAATAGCAAACAGTGGATAGATTAATAGGTTCCAGAATTATTTCTTTCAATTGTCATGTTTCTCAAGGTTATTGATCTCTCTGGCACCTTAATAACAGCATTACCAACTTAACTGGGGTAATTAAAATATAATTCATCTCTCTTTTTCCGGGGCTGAGGTTTAGCTTCTTGGATAATGTACAAAGAAGGATAAGTCTTGATTTTATAACTTGAAAAAATATCTAAAAAGGTCCTTCTTCAACCCTAGCTTTTAGGGTGGTTACAAATAAAACATAAAATATAAAATTAGGTTGACATAAAGTAAAAAGAGAAAGGACAACAAATTCACCTCACCTATTTCATATATGCATTTATGCACTGAGTGCCTTGATTTTGTGTTTTGTGTGCAACATCAGCTTATGAACCATTCAGCTCATAACAAAAATGTGTGCATCTCTCACAATTGCCTCCAAAGATATGGCATTTATTCATATGAAATATATTGCGGCAACTGTGGTTTCTATGTTCAGATTGCAGCACTTATTTGAATATTCGGCTATGGGAAATCCAAAGCTCATTAACAGCTTGACTACGCGCATGAAGGGTGGTTTTTCCATTCTGCTTGAAAAGAAGAAGGCTGATTGATAGCCCTAGTATCCCCATCATAACTTCGTTCGGTTCATTCTTTTTCACTTATAAAAACATTAGAGAGAATTTGAGGTGTAAAATGGGCCTCCTAAGAGATGTACTACAAAAATATAAGATATATTAAAATATTATGAGTTAGGGGTTTTATGGGGTAGGTATATATGACAACTCACCT
>LPNX010529070.1:235895-274325 GCA_001517045.1 Pseudotsuga menziesii
AATGTAACAAATAAGCATTCTTAGCTCATGCAATGCCACCTCAACCATGGGGGATGATGTCATCTACTAGAATGTAATTGGTTGATTTTTATAGTACATTTTGGTCATTTTGAGGCCCATTTTTGACCTCAAATTTTCTCTAATGATACATTTACAAAATAAAGGAGATCCAAATACCATCAATTATACTTTAAGCTTTTAACTCACATTTATTATTATCTTGGAAAAAATTAAAATATAAATCCTCTGTATTTTTCTGGAAACAGAATTTCAATTAGGTTCTGAAAAAATTAAAACATAAATCCCCTATCTTCTTCTTGAAACAAAATTTCAATTAGGTAAGAACCCACAGATTTAATAAAATGCTATATACTGCCATGATGTCATTTTTGAATGTGCTGCCAGCCTTGAGATCATTCCCTTTCATTATCCCTTATCTTCTCTTTGAAAATACTATGTCTGTTACCAAGTTCAATGCTGGAACTTGAAAACCCAAATGCTGCATTGCAACAGGTAGACAAGGACAGGGGAAATAACACGAGGCAACTGACATGGGTGTTGCTCCTTAAGGCTCACCATGCTGCTGGGTGCCTTGCCTGGCTTGCTACAGGATTGTGGACTCTTCTTAGCATGATCAAGAAGAGGCTAATTTTCGGGCAAGGGGTGGCAATGGAGTCTGAGAAATCCAAAAAGGAGAAATTGTTTAAGCTTCTTAAGGCATTTTTGGTATTTGCACTAGCATCACTAGTGTTTGAAGTATTTGCCTACTTGAATGGTTGGAATTTCTCTACACCCGATTTATACATGCCAAATTCATTTGGGATTCAAGATTTCTTGCAATGGATATATCTCACTTGGGTTTCATTTAGATCCAATTACATTGCTCCCCCAATTCAAACTCTGGCAAACATTTGCATCTTTCTCTTTTTGCTTCAGTCTATAGACCGAATCATTCTTTGCATCGGATGCTTTTGGATAAAGTATAAGAAGATCAAGCCAAAGCTGAAAGATCAATATTTTGAACTCAAGGATGTTGAACCACAATGGCACGCTTGTTGTAGTGACAATGGAGAATCCTAACTGGTGCAAATTCCCATGTGCAATGAAAGAGAGGTGTACACGTAATCAATTTCTGCTGTTTGTCAGCTTGATTGGCCAAAGGATCGGCTGTTAATTCAAGTACTAGATGATTCATATGAAGACAATGTTCAAGAACTTATCAGAGAAGAAGTCCTGAAGTGGAACCAGAAAGGCATCAACATTCATTACCGGCATAGATTGATTAGGACTGGTTATAAAGCTGGCAATCTGAAGGCTGAAATGAGTTGTGATTATGTCAAAGACTATGAATTTGTTGCAATTTTTGATGCAGACTTCCATCCAAACCATGATTTCCTGAAACTGACTATTCCACATTTCAAGGATAATATTGAACTCGGCTTGGGGATATCCTTTTTTCCTGGAATCTAAAAGGGTGGAAATTTATTTTTCTCAATGATGTCATGGTTCTTTGTGAGATTCCAGAGAGATATGAAGCCTACAGGAAGCAACAACACTGATGGCATTCTGGTCCTATGCATCTTTTTTTACTCTGCCTTCCAGATATAATTACTTCCAATATATCTGTTGGCAAGAAAGCAAACCTCATTCTACTATTCTTCCTTTTGAGAAAGTTGATTCTTCCATTTTATTCATTTACATTGTTCTATATCATTCTTCCGATGACCATGTTTGTACCAGAGGAAGAGCTACCTATCTGGGTAATATGATATATACCCGCCGTGATGTCATTTTTGAATGTGCTGCCAGCCCCAAGATCATTCCCTTTCGTTATCCCTTATCTTCTCTTTGAAAATACTATGTCTCTTACCAAGTTCAATGCTGGAACTTGAAAACCCAAATGCTGCATTGCAGCAGGTAGACAAGGACAGGGGCAAGAATGCGAGGCAGCTGACATGGGTGTTGCTCCTTAAGGCTCATCGTGCTACTAGGTGCCTTTCCTAGCTTGCTACAGGATTGTGGAATCTTCTTAACATGGTGAAGGAGAGGCTAATTTTTGGGAAAGGGGTGGCAATGGAGTCTGAGAAATCCAAAAACGAGAAATTGTTTAAGCTTCTTAAGGCATTTTTGGTATTTTCACTAGCAACACTAGTGTTTGAAGTATTTGCCTACTTGAATGGTTGGAATTTCTCTACACCTGATTTATACATGCCAACTTCATTTGGGATTCAATATTTCGTGCAATGGATATATCTTGTTTGGGTTTCATTCAGATCCAATTACATTTCTCCCCCAATTCAAACTCTGGCAAACATTTGCATATTTCTCTTTTTGCTTCAGTCTATAGACCGAATCGTTCTCTGCATCGGATGCTTTTGGATAAAGTATAAGAAGATCAAGCCAAAGCCAAAATATCAATCTTTTGAACTAAAGGATGTTGAACCACAAGGGCACGCCTGTTGTAGTGACAATGGAGAATCCTAACTGGTGCAAATTCCCATGTGCAATGAAAGAGAGGTGTATGCTCAACCATTTTCCGTTGTTTGTCAGCTTGATTGGCCAAAGGATCGGCTGTTAATTCAAGTACTAGATGATTCATATGAAGACAATGTTCAAGAACTTATCAGAGCAGAAGTCCTGAAGTCGAACCAGAAAGGAATCAACATTCATTACCAGCATCGATTGATTAGGACTGGTTATAAAGCTGGCAATCTGAAGGCTGCAATGAGTTGTGATTATGTCCAAGACTATGAGTTCATTGCAATTTTTGATGCAGACTTCCAGCTAAACCCTGATTTCCTAAAACTGACTATTCCACATTTCAAGGATAATCCTGAACTCGGCTTGGTCCAGGCTTGGTGGGCTTTTGTAAATAGAGATGAAAATAATTGTTCACTTCTAGTTCCGAGTTTAACATGTGACACAGAGAAAAACTCAATTGGAAATTGGTGAGGAAGTTGTAGAAGAGTTTTATGATGTCATGGCAGTCTCGGGATCTACAGTTTCGCTATATCTTGCTGGCATTTGTCTGGTCTCCATATCCAACTATCCTCTGTAGAGTCACTGGTAGCTTTTACTCACAATGATGGTGTTGGTGAATAATGGAATTGTTGAAGTTTTTCTAAGCTGTGGGCAGTAGCAGCAGGGCTCTGTTTGCTGAAGGATGCACTATAGTGACAGCCAAAATCTCTATCCCTAGCAATTATTGACCAGAAGACCTGGGCTTGGTCTTTTGGTCAAGGATCCGTACCCTTCTGTAAGAGAGGTTCCAAGTTCTATGATTGCAGCATGTTTTCCTTCCTGAGATCTGGTCAATAAGAACCTACATTTTCCATCATTGTTTCCTTGTTGGGGATATCCTTTTTTCCTGGAATCTTGTAGCAGAGTGAATGGCACCCAGCCTTGACTTGTCTAAGTGGTGGGAAGCTTCTAGGATTCACACTAGAAGATTTTCATGTCCCTAACCAAACCAATTGTACTTTTGGGCTAACAGGGATTCTTATTCAATGTCATACTATCAAAATTCTTGCCTGGATCCGGAGCAGAGGCACATATATGTAAATCCTAGATGCACATAGGAACAACATCCATACCCCAAGTTGAATGCTCGTTTAATAAAAAACAAGTGCACAATCCATTCTCCATCTGGATAGAATTTAAAGTGTAGGTTGAAACAGTGGAGGTAAGCATAGTCAGTTGGATTCCTAATTTCTAATAGAAGGTCTTAATTAAAATGGATGTAACAAACTGACTTTTCATTTGATAAAACTGAGAACAAGCTACATATAGAAAATAAGCATAACCAATATAGAAAATGAGCCTAATCAAAATATGCCATTTTCACTTTCACAATGAACCCAAAATTGTCTTCTATTCTCTGATATTTGCATAGACTTTGACCTTTTAGGGATGTTACAGTGCCCAAAACTAATTATTTAACAAAAACTCATTATATTAGCATACATACCTCTGTCTCCATCCACAAAATGAAATCATTCCATTTATTTTGATGCATCACTTCTTTCTCTAGGTTATTTCAACGTCTTCCATATTTTTGTTCTTGCCAATTTGTACATATGGAGAAATTAGGTTACTACAACTTCTATAAGAAGAAATATCACATATTTAATATACTTACAAAAGTTGTTATCAGTGCTTTTAAACCTTTTTGGCCACTACGATGAGTGGAATTTGCCTTTGCTACCCTCGCCTTGGAGGCGTTGTCCTTATAAATAAACCAATTGAATTCAATTTCACAAAATAAAATTATTGTGGAAATTAAGGCCAGCAATAGATTAATTTTACCCACAACAATGATCAATTGATCATGGAAAATTGCTAACAAGAGAGACTGAATATGGAGCTGTAACACTAAATTGTATTAATTAAGTGTACAATATCCAACCCTATAATAACATAGGTTTCTGAATAAATAGAATAAATCAAGAAATCGAATGCATGAGGAGGCATCCAAATCTAGCATAAAGCAGGCTTACCAAAAATAAGCAAATCCCCCATAGATGTAAAAAGCTGATCCCAAATCTGTCATGGAGCTCACGAATTGGAAAAAAGGCATAGGCAAGCTAAAGAGTGGTGGAATGGAAGCTCATACATGCTTTTGCATGGAGAAAAGAGAGGATGATGTGTAGGACAAAAAACAAGTCAACCTCACCTAGTCTAGCTTTTCCTTTTGCCTTAAAACACTGAAAAAGAAGGCAATAAAGCAGAAAAAATAGAAGGGCACCTAGGAGGCCAGGAATAAAGCAGAATTGATTCCTTTAGCTCTCCCATGTGCTATATGAGTCAAATAGGGAAATTTTGACCTCTATGGATAGGAAAATAGCAACTTGCATAAGGTGGGACACATGAACTAGGAAAATAAGACAAAAATAATGGAATCAATGTCCAAGTGGGTAAACTATGGGTTGATTATTCTAACACCCCCCCTTAAGCCTGACTTATGAGTAATATATCATAAAATTATAGGGCCTAGAAACAAGGCTTAGTCACCCTTTACATACTGCAAATCCATTTAAACAAGGAAAGAGGCAAAACCAACTTGGGAAAATCCTCCCTTAAACATGGACTGTGAAACAAAATTGTAGAATCTTGTCTTCACTCATGCTTTCACAGCATGATCAGCAATCCCTAGTAGTGATTTGAGATTGCTGAAAGTCTTCTCACAAAATTCTTTGGTGAAGATATCAGCTACTTGTTCTGAAGATGAACAGAAGAGTAGGTGAATGGTGCCATCATGCACAAGTTCTCTGATGTAGTGCATATGGATCTCAATGTGTCTGGTTCTCTGCTTCTGAACTGGATCCTTGCAGATTCGAATGGTACTCTGGTTATCATAGTAGATGGTAGTTTATTACTCAGGTTCGAAGCCACACTCTCCAATTAAACCCTGCAACCATAAACATTGAGTTGCTGTATTAACAACTCCTCTGTACTCTGCTTCTGTAGATGAGAGTGCAATGGCACTCTGTTTCTTGCTTGACCGGCTAATTAGCCCTTCTGCAAGCATGAACACATATCCTGAAGTGAAATTTCTATCTGTGCTATCACCTTCCCAATCACTGTCAGTAAATCCAATCAACTCAAGATCAGATTTTGCTTTATAGAAGATCCCATGTGTCCTTGTTCCCTGAACAAAGTTAAGGATCCTTTTGGCTTCTTTCCAATGGATCTCTTGAGGCTGATCCATGAATCTAGAAGCCACACTTACTGCATAACAAAGATCAGGTCTAGTATGTGTCAGATACAACAAACAGCCAATCAATTTCCTATACAGTGTATTGTTTACAATCGGTGAATAATCGGCTTCTTCCAGCTTCACTCCTGAAAGGAAAGGAGTTTTTCTTGCTTTTCAATCCTTCATTTTGAATTTGTTCAGCAAGTCCAAAGCATATTTGGACTGGTGCACCTTGATTCTAGCTTTGGTTTGAGAGATCTCAAGCCCCAAAAATTGACTTAAGAGCCCCAAATCTGTCATGGAGAAGGCTTGGTTCATAGCTCCTTTTAAGGAAGCAATCTCAGTTTGTGAGCTTCCTGTAATGAGGAGGTCATCAACATATAACACAATGATCATTAATGAACCATTAACTAAATTCAAATATACATTGGATCTGATTTGCACCGAACAAAATTCAGTGATAGCAAGAAGCTATCAATCTTGGCATACCAAGCCCTCGGGGCTTGCTTTAGCCCATACAATGACTTTCTCAACCTGCACACAAGAGAAGGGTTAGTAGCAAAACCTTGAGGCTGATGCATATATATCTCCTCAGTGATATCTCCATTCAATAAGAAGCACTTTACATCCATGTGATGTACCTCCCATTGCCTTGAGGCTGCAATGGCTAGAGCTACCCTGATGGAATCCATTTTTGCCACTAGGGAAAAGGTCTCATTGTAATCTATGCCATGAACCTATGAGTAGCCCTTGGCTACCAATATGGCCTTGTACTTCAGTGGTGAACCATCAGCAGAAAATTTGGTCTTATATACCCACTTACATTGTACTAGTTTTCTCCCTGGGGGAAGATCCACTAGCTCCCATGTGTTGCTCTTCTGGAGTGAGCTGAAATCCTCCTTCATGGATGTTTGAAATCTTGGATCTCCTGCTACTTCTTCATATTTTTTAGGATCAGACTCCACCATCAAATAGAATTTTTCAGCAAACATAGGATCCTTCATGCACAGACCATTCTCAAATTGAGATCTAGTCCTTCTTGGGTCATTGGGATCCCCAGCTAGCTCACCTGCTGCATGTAGTGTATTGGCTGCCAATTTTGGCCTTGTGGGGCTGTTAGGGTCTGAAATAAACTCATATCCATCAGACAAATAAGAATCAGCATGTTCAACAAACTCTTTACTTACTTCTTGAGGTTCAGGTGGTGAAGAGGCTTCACCAACTTCCACTTCTGCAAGGGGTTCTTCTTCGAACTGAACACACCTTTCGATGAAGGCTTTATTTGTGCTCAAATTTATCAACTTGTACCCTTTTGAATCTTTAGAGTATCCAACAAAAAGACACTCTTGGCTTTGGGGCTGCAAATCCTTCCTCTTCTCTGTCGGGATTCTATCCCATGCCTTTGAGCCAAAAATCCTGAAATGGGTCACATCTGGCTTGTGCCCACTCCATGCTTAAAAGGGAGTCATACCATCAAGCTGTTTGTGAGGCACCCTATTCTGAATATAGGCTGCACAGTTTATAGCTTTGGCCCAGTACTTTGGTGGAAAATTTTTGGCCTCCATCATGCATGTTGCCATCTCCTTCAGTGATTTGTTCTTCCTCTCAGCAACACCATTTTGCTGTGGTGTGTAAGGGATAGAATGTTGCATCTGAATACCTACATCTTCACAATAGTTAATAAACTCAGACTTGACATACTCACCACCATTCTCAGATCTGAGGGCCTTGAGTTTCCTTCCAGACTAGTTTTCAACCAAAGCCTTAAAGACTTTGAATAGGCCAAAAACTTCAGACTTGTGTTTCAGGAAGTGAACCCAGCAATACCTGGAAAAGTCATCAATGAAATTTAATGCATACTTGGCCTGAATCATGGACATATGAGGGAATGGACCAGCAACATCACTGTGGATCAGCTTGAGGGGTGCAGAGGTTCTCTCATGACTAGCTCTCTCAAATTTGTGCTCTGGGTGTTTTCCTAGGATACAGCCTTGGAAGACTCCTTTGGAAAATTTTATCTTGGGAAACCCTATGACCATCTATTTTTCACTAAGATTAGAAAGATATTTGTAGTTAAGGTGGCCAAATCTTTCATGCCATAGCTTGTTGGCTTCATTAGCATGAATGAGAAGAGCAGAGGGGTTTGAGTAAGGTAGGAAGTGTGAGAACATGTATACCTTTTGAGCATGATTCGCAACTCCTTTTGCAATGACTCTACCAGTTGAAATCTCTATGATCTCAACTTCATCGGGGGAGAATATGATCTTCTTAAGAGACCCAGTGTGAGTCATCTGGTACACTGACAGGAGATTGGAAGCGAGACCAGGGACATATAGCACATTGCTGAACTTACCATGATCAAGATCTATCCTTCCTTTGCCTTTACTTTCAGTGAGAGAGTCATCTCCCAGTACAATAGATGGTCCTTTCGACATATCGAGTGAGGAGAAGGAATCCTTAGTCGAAACCATGTGTCTTGAAGCTCCAGAATCAATGATAAAACTGGGTGAGATTGATATGCCAGCAACTAGAGAATGAACTCTCTCTCTGTCATCTAAACTTGATCCTCCTTCTCTCTTCTTTGAGCTTTCTGGAAGGGAGATGCCATTCTTCTCCAGGAGATTGGTCAACATGTCTATCTGCTTTTTCATACAAGAGATTTCAGTGTGATTTTCCTTCCTGCAGTATGCGCACTTGTTCATTTCACCTTTGTTCTTATTCTTATGGTTATTCTTCTTGGGACCTTGTAGATCCTCCAGAGACTGTTTCTTATCTCTCTTTTGCTCAGGTGGCTTTTTAGCTTTCTTTTTTATTTTTGAATCCACCCTTGAATATCCAACAATCAAAGCTTGATCTTTGGATGGTTTGATGGTGCCCATCATCACCAGCTTGTCTTATTCTTGTGTGAGAGATTCCATGAAATATGCAAGGCTAGGCATCTACCAGGCTCGAGCTGTCAGTTTTGTGGCATAGAAGGTCGAAACAAACACTGAATAATCAAGGCCCAGCTTCGAGAGGATGGCCAGTACGAGCTGATCATATTTGTTTTCAATACCACACTGTTTCAGCTGCAAAACTAGTGCTTTGAACTTGGAGAAATATAGCTACAGGGATTCAAAGCTTGTTGGACTCAGATAAATCAGCTCATTCTCGATTTGATGTCCCCTCATCTCATTTGTCTTTCCAAAAATATCAGCAAGATTCTCCCATACTTCATTCGGTGATGTCAATCCATCGAGATGGAAAAGGAGGTCTCTGGAAATACTCAGGCACAGGAGGCCATAAGCCTCATCCCTCATGTTGTGCAATTTTATCTTCTCTGCAGCTGCATTGGGATCTGCTTCTGTTACCATAGTCACCCTATAGAGGCCTTTCTCTCTCAACAGTATCTCCATCTCTGCTTTCCATTCAAATAAATTGAAGGGAGTCAAGACAGTTTTCTGTGATTGATCCATAGCTCTAGAAAATATGTCCCTGCTGTCAGTAGAAGGCTCCCAGTCTTTGATGTCGAACCTGCAAAAAAATTTTTAAAGGAGAGAAACAACCTACAATGGCTCTGATACCATGTGGAAATTAAGGCCAGCAATAGATTAATTTTACTCACAACAATTATCAATTGATCATGCAAAATTGCTAACAAGAGAGACTGAATATGGAGCTGTAACACTAAATTGTATTAACCGAGTGTATAATAACCAACCCTGTAATAAAATAGGTTTCTGAATAAATAGAATACATCAAGAAATCGAATGCATGACGAGGCATCCAAATCTAGCATAAAGCAGGCTTACCAAAAATAAGCAAATCCCCCATAGATGTAAAAAGCTGATCCCAAATCTGTCATGGAGCTCACGAATTGGAAAAAAGGAATAGGCAAGCTAAAGAGTGGTGGAATGGAAGCTCATACATTCTTTTTCATGGAGAAAAGAGAGGAGGATGTGTAGGACAAAAAACAATTCAACCTCAGCTAGTCTAGCTTTTCCTTTTGCCTTAAAACACTGAAAAAGCAGGCAATAAAGCAGAAAAAATAGAAGGGCACCTAGGAGGCCAGGAATAAAGCAGAATTGATTCCTTTAGCTCTCCCATGTGCTACATGATTCAAATAGGGAAATTTTGACCTCTATGGATAGGCAATTAGCAACTTGCACAAGGTGGGACACATGAACTAGGAAAATAAGACAAAAATAATGGAATTAATGTCTAAGTGGGTAAACTATGGGTTGATTATTCTAACAATTATAACTGTTTAATATGTATTAATACATTTGAAATATCATATTGAATGAAAAATTCAATACCTGAGTGATCTCCTCGCCGGCCCTTCTTTGTGCTTCCAACTTCTCATGGGATTTTACCAATTCCTTCCATACCTTCACAGGTATGTCAAATGGTCTTTGTTTAAGCCTTTGATCCTGAGGAATTTTTTATATTTTTCTGGTTTGGTTGCAATGAAACCTTTTACAGTTTTCAGTCATTTATGATTTTACCTTCGTCACTGACCAACCAGCCCCAAATTCACTCTCCATGTCCTATATCACCATATTTTTCTAGTGAAGTGGAATTTTAGAGAAGGTGAGATGAATATGGTCTCTAAATATCTGAAGGCAAGATTCCCTTAGCCTATTCATGAAGGTTTTTCCTGCATCTATTGTTCGTATCTCCCCTGAAACAGGGTCATACTCTATTTTAGTACCTAAAGTACCGACACATGATACATAAGTCGAGACTGAACAAGAATTTGAGGTGCCAGGTGTTGCTAGGACATTAGTAAATGCATCAACACACTGTTCTTCATTATTGGCTGCTATTGTTGATGATCTTTTCTTGGATATTTTACTCTACCCTCAACTGGATGGGGAATTTATTGATTCACGTAGAACTTGTTGATTAGATGGATCAGGTTGATGAATTTGAGATGATTTTGTTCTCAGGAAACTGATTAAGGATTCAGGATCTAAAGATTGGATTTTTTGTAGTACTTCTGTCCCAATCACATCTGTTAGGAAAGCCTCTGTTACTAGATTCTTTCCCTGTCCAAAAAAATTACAGAGATGCAATAACACACACTTAGATCGATACATATTTAAAATGAGGTAGAAAGCTTAAGTTGCATGATACCCCTAAAATTGGGTCAAATATTTGGGTCAAGAGTTCTTTTGTTTCCAGTAGCAAAGAAACACCATATCATGATGGATTTATGTGCACATTTACAATACATATGATAGAAATTCACTGAAGATACTCTAGAGTCCATAATCAGCCTTATCAACAAAACAAGAAGGTGAACAGATATGACTAAGTTATAACTAGCAATTGTACCTAGGGGTGCAATAAAAGAACGTCTTGTTGTAAGTGAAGCAAGGAGATGTGGACATATACAACAAGAAAGACAATTTGAAGTGTTGAAGAACAGTAATAAAGAATTGACTCATCATCCAGCAAGCAAGTCCAACTATGGAAAGACTCCCTAACGATTGGCTAGCAGCTGACAGATGTTGAGAAGCAAAGGAAATGGTAAGAAGGCTAAGGTGATAGCCTACGTGGCTGAAGGGGACAAATCAAAAAGTAATAACCCAAACCATCAGTTAACAAGAGACATTTATAGCAGCACAATGAATTTGCACATTTGCCTTTCATTGGTCTGAGTATGCTTGGCCATGTATATACCAATGTTAATGAACCATAGCCTTGGTCTTGGAAACAAGGGCCCCTGTTAGATAAGTACAAACAACAAACCACTTTTAAGAGTAGCACTTTTTAATGTAGTGCTAGTAAAAGGTTATTTTCACAAATGCATTTAGCTACATTCAAAATCATAAAACCACCAGTAATTTAGCCACTGAAAAATGGTTGCATCCTGCAGAGCAATAGATGCTACATTCTTTAAAAAACCCTTGATAATTTTCATATTACACAGGTAAAGGATGAAGCATTAATTGCTTGAAGGTAGACACAATAGCATAACAAAGTGAACAAAAGTATTTCTAAATGATTCGTGAATCACATCTTAGAATATTAAAAAAAAACTGTAAAATTCTAATCTAGAGCCTAAGTTTTCCTCATACAATGCACTATGAATCGAATAATCATGTATAGAGCTAAAATAGTCGACCTTTCACCAAAAAGGTGTCAAAAGTTATAGATATGTACAAGATCATAAAATTTTGGTCCAATACCATATTAAAAATATTTGTTCTGTTTACCTTTAACTTTGATTCCACATAAAATTTAGCTTTTAAACCATGAAACACTAAAATATCGATACAATTTACATATATCCAACACTTAGCTTTGATACCATGAAGCACTGCAATATTGATACAAATTAAATATACTCAAGAAGCATTCTAGACAAAACAAGCGGCACCTTATATAACTGTAACTAGAAAACGTAGCACTTTTTATCTCATACTCATACCCACGATTAACAGTCTGCCATCTCTGCAGCCCACATGTTACATGAGTACAAGAGAGACTCTAATGTCTAGAGGAACAAGTTATTTGCAGGACAAGAGAAAATAATCAAAAGTACATAATCTAGTCAATTTACATTACCTAACTTAGGATTGTATCCAAATAAAGAAAATCGTTAAGGACTGTATCACAGTGAGGTTCCAAACTGCTTCAAATTTGGAGCTGCTCAATAGGTTTAAAGGAATTGAGGATCCCATAAAACAGTTATACTTTTGTCAACAACGATGGGACATAAAGAGTGTACCACACAAGAAATGGGTGCACTAATTCTACCATACCTTCAAATTTCTACCGCACAGTTGGTATGTTTAGTAAAAACTAAGAAGGAAGACTAGGGATTGGGAGAAAGTGTCTACCAAATGTACTACCACATTTTGGTTCATTTCTGGAGCTCTAAACTTGGGAAAATTTCTCCATCACACGAGACAATTTATCTTTGGAGAATGACCACAACAGGATCTAATGCAGAGGATCGTCGATACTTATCACCAGATTTTGGCTTAGTTGAAAAAGCTAATATACTGTTGGAAACTGGAGAGTAAGGATCTTGATAATGATGAGGATCCACATAGTATACACATTAAGGATATTATTGGAGAACATCTCATGCAAGATCAACCATCCTCTAACACTGCACCATATAACAAAGAATTCATTGTGGTGGGACTCTATTGAGATGATTGGACAATGTTTAGTTTATTGAAGAATCCTCTACAGGTCTTGTGACTCATGCTCAACACTACTGAAAGATGCAAATATCTCTCAATATGAAGAAGTACATTTTTGATACACCATTTGGAATTGTGTTGGAACATGTTGTGTGCAAGTAAGGTCTGCTAGTCAACCCATCCAAGATAGTAGTCATATTCAATCTATCGGCCCCAACACTTGTGAAAGGATTGCACACAATACAAGGAAATACTGGATACTAAATAAAATTTATTAGGAATTATGACTGTATAATAGCACCATTGGAAAATCTATTGAGAAATTAATTTAAGCATAAATACATGTCGAAGTTCCAATAAGTGCTTGATACTCCGAAGGAGAAATTGGTAACACTACCAATTCTCAAATTTCTTGAATAGACACACATGTTTCATATGCATGTAGATGAATCCTCATTCAAACTGGGTTTTTCCTATCCCAGTCCAAGGAAGGAGAGATTGATTACCCTGTTTCATTCACAAACAGAAATTTATCTATAGTAGAGAAGAATTATACCATGATTTAGTGTGAAGGCTTGGTTGTAGTATATGCACTGCAAAAGTATCAACACTAATTGTTGGGGATTTCCTTCAAGTTCTTCACATACTTCTCAACTTTAAGGTACCTGATCAAGAAAGCCAATGTTGGGCCCGTGCATCAGCTGATAGTTTTTAAAAACAAGTATCCCTTGATCTCAATGAATTTACATAGATCCAAATATTTATTGAAGGACCCGAGGTGACAGGAAAAACAAACAAGCAAGAAAATTGGACCCACCTAGTATTGATCCAAATCAACCAACTATTTTTGCAATGGGGAATCAAGTGGAAACCTTGAAAGTGTGGACTGGTAGGTTTCATTGCTTACAAATATAGGAACATCCCTTTTCAATAGGTGCTATACATTAAAACAAACAATTTTGCAGAATTATAGGGAATGTATATAGTTAAAAATGGCACAGATCTACTCTCTCCGTAACGTGGTGATCTTCTTGGACTCAAAACTCATAACCAATTGGATAAACCAAAGCTCAATATGCTCCAACATCTATTTGTATCCTCTCTTGGAAAAGATCAAAGGATAACTGCCAAATGTAAGTATTGCTCACAATTATCAAGAATTCAATAAGAAGGTTGATTCCTTGGAAAACTCAGCTTGCCAATTAGATATGGGTTAGATAAGAATACAAATTAAGGACCCATATGGGAAGGTCACAGTATTGGAATTAAAAATCATATGATTTCTACAAGATGAAATGGTGTAGTAACAGAACTGTCAATACTACTCATATGCAAGGGTTGAGAACTGTCAATGCTATTTACAGTCCATTACAGTCCTTAGCTGATTTTCTTTGTTTGGGGGAAGACATTTCCAAAGTACTTTTAGTCCCAAGCTACAGTGTCAAGTCTACAGCCCACATGATCCACATGTTATGGTCTCCCATACAAATCAGTTTATCAAAGCTGTACAAAGTGTTCCCCATCGAAAGGAAAACTGACGTAGAAGTGAATGTGGATGGTGTAAAGACATTAGCAAAGTTTTAAGTGATTGAGATATTGGAGGATGTTGATCCCTACCCAGATTTGTTGGAAATTGACTCGGAATTAAAGAATAATGTTATTATGAACTTAAAGGAAAGATGTGAGTCCTTTGAGTTAGAGGAACTATGCATCATTTCTCCCTTAGATGATATAAATGGAGAAAGATATATAGAGAAAGTTCTGGATGACATTAGCGGTGTGGATATAGAGAACATATACAATGTCACCACCAAAAAAGAATATTACATAAACCTCACGGTGGATAGAGAGATAAATTGGCATAGTGTTCGTTCATTTGATACATATTCCCAATATGCGATGGTCCATTAGAATATTCAGTTCTATAAACTATCCACCAAGATATGTGTATGCATTACAAAATATGTGGTTGGATTGGGTCAAAGTTGTGTGATCCACTAGTGTTCGATGGAATAAAGAAGGTAGATGTTTTCCTAAATAGATCGAATCCCAAGTTTTGGAGGACCAACAAGTAGAAGCAATGGATGTTGTCACCAGAGGAACACTTGCATGATGGTAGAATACATGTAAAGAAGAAGTATGAAGCTGGGAAGTCGTTAAGGACTGTATCACAGTGAGGTTCCAAACTGCTTCAAACTTGGAGCTGCTCAATACGTTCAAAGGAATTGAGGATCCCATAAAACAGCTAGACTTTTGTCAACAGTGATGGGACATAAAGAGTGTACCACACAGGAAATGGGTGCACTAATTCTACCATACATTGAAATTTCTACCGCACAGTTGGTATGTTTAGTAAAAACTAAGAAGGAAGACTAGGGATTGGGAGAAAGTGTCTACAAAATTTACTGCCACATTTTGGTTCATTTCTAGAGCTCTAAACTTGGTAAAATTTCTCCATCACACGAGACAATTTATCTTCGGAGAATGACCAAAACAGGATCTAATGCAGAGGATCATCAATACTTATCACCAGATTTTGGCTTAGTTGAAAAAACTAATATACTGTTGGAAACTGGAGAGTAAGGATCCTAATAATGATGAGGATCCACATAGTATACACATTAAGGAGATTATTGGAGAACATCTCATGCAAGATCAACCATCCTCTAACACTGCACCAAATTTCAAAGAATTCATAGTGGTGGGGCTCTATTGAGATGATTGGACAATGTTTAGTTTATTGAAGAATCCTCTACAGGTCTTGTGACTCATTCTCAACACTACCGAAAGATGCAAATATCTCTCAATATGAAGAAGTACATTTTCTATACACCATTTGGAATTGTGTTGGAACATGTTGTGTGCAAGTAAGGTCTTCTAGTCAACCCATCCAAGATAGTAGTCATATTCCATCTATCGGACCCAACACTTATGAAAGGATTGCACACAATACAAGGAAATAGTGGATACTAAATAAAATTTATTAGGAATTATGACTGTATAATAGAACCATTGGAAAATCTATTGAGAAATTAATTTAAGCATAAATAGATGTCAAAGTTCCAATAAGTGCTTGATACTCTAAAGGAGAAATTGGTAACACTACCAATTCTCAAATTTCTTGAATAGACACACATGTTTCATATGCATGTAGATGAATCCTCATTCAAACTAGGGGTTTTCCTAGCCCAGTCCAACGAAGGAGAGATTGATTACCCTGTTTCATTCACCAACAAAAAGTTATCTATAGGAGAGAAGAATTATACCATGATTTAGTGTGAAGGCTTGGTTGTAGTATATGCACTGCAAAAGTATCGACACTAATTGTTGGGGATCTCCTTCAAGTTCTTCACATACTTCTCAACTTTAAGGACCCGAGGTGACAGGAAAAACAAATAAGCAAGAAAATTGGACCCACCTAGTATTGATCCAAATCAACCAACTATTTTTGCATTGGGGAATCAAGTGGAAACCCTGGAAAGTGTGGATTGGTAGGTTTCATTACTGACAAATATAGGAACATCCCTTTTCAACAGGCGCTATACGTTAAAAGAAACAATTTTGCATCATTACAGGGAATGTATATAGTTAAAAATGGCATAGATCTACTCTCTCCCTAACGTGGTGATCTTCTTGGACTCAAAACTCATATCCAATTGGATAAACCAAAGCTCAATATGTTCCAACATCTATTTGTATCCTCTCTTGGAAATGATCAAAGGATAACTGCCAAATGTAATTATTGCTCACAATTATCAAGAATTCAATAAGAAGGTTGATTCCTTGGAAAACTCAGCTTGCCAGTTAGATATGGGTTAGATAAGAATACAAATTAAGGACCCATATGGGAAGGTCACAGTATTGGAATTAAAAATCATATGATTTCTACAAGATGAAATGGTGTAGTAATAGAACTGTCAATACTACTCATATGCAAGGGTTGAGAACTGTCAATGCTATTTTGAAGTTGTATATAATGTTTTCCTGGATATTGATATATGGAAGATCTTGGAATTCTATATATAACTGTCTTCATATCTAGCCATGTAGACATATAGCTTTGTGGTATGCACAATGCTTATTTCAGGTAAGTGCAATTTATACTTGGAAGCTGAAGTCACAGGTTTGTTCACTGAATTAGGTAAGGATGCTGTGACTTTGAAGTGGATGAATTTTTATCTCAACCTAGGAAGAAAATAACCTTTGCCAGATTTGGAGTGGCATCTTGTCAAGTGCTTTTCAAGGATATAATTGTCCTAATCAACTGGAGTTCCCTGCCAACCTTCTGCAATCTAATGATGATCTTGTCAAATAGTGAATTTCTTTAGGCAGTGCCTAAAGACATTCACTATTTCACATTCAGAGAGCATAGTTGGTGGGTTTTACATTTTTTATAACCATATTTGTGGACTCGAGGAGGAAGGCTAGAATGGGTTTTCTCTACCTATGAATAGTTCAATGGTTTTCATGGATGTTGACTTGGTAGTATTCAAACCCCAACATTTAATTTCTCTTTATCATTAATTTCACATTTAATGATTTGTAACTTGTTCCAGTAAGTTCAACACAAAACAAATTATCCTTTCGAGGTTGTAGGTACTAGTTATGATTAGGAGTTTGGTCTGATCAAATGGAAGCCTACAGGAACTGTCTTGACATTCAGAGAGCATATTTTGTGGGTTTTACATTTTTTTAACCATATTTGTGGACTCGGGGTGGAAGGCTAGAAGCGGTTTTCTCCACCTCTGAATAATTCAATGGTTTTCATGGATGCTGACTTGGCGGTATACAAACCCCAATACGACTACTAGATGACTAATGTAAAGAAACAACAGAAAAGGAGGTGGGTTCAATCCTTGAAGAGAACAATTCTTATGAAGAAAACAACAAATATAAAAAAGCACAAGTAACAGGCTGGCATAAAAAAAACAAATACCTGTTCTGCTCTAAAAAAACCAAATACCAAATAAGTAAAGCAAATACCTGTTCTGCTCCATATGCGCTTCCTCCTCTGCTTGCCATTGCTACAAAGCACAAGTAAGAAAAGCACAAGTAATAGCCTGGTACGGTGCCTTTGCTTAATCTTCTCAACCTCCAAGGGCGCTTTTCAACCTGCAAGGGCGAAATATGCATTCAACCTGAAAGAACCCATGCTTTTTAAGTTTCCTCCTTCCACACTGGCCGCCACTATCCCCGCCTGCATGCTGCCCATAGATTTGAGTCCAGTCTTGCACCTAGGAATGTGTAGAGCCCTTCTTGTGATTTTGCATTGATCTGGGGTGCTTTCCTGGGTGCCACTATGTCCACCTGCTTGCTTCCTGGGGATTTGAGTCCAGGATTGTGCCCAGGAATGCTCCTAGCCCTTCCTGCTATTTGACATTTATTTGGGGCACGTCCCTTGGTGCAAATTAAACCTGGGATAGCACCAACATTGGGAAAGCATGTAAATATATCCCAGGATTTGGCTAAGCCCTCATCTTTCAGTAGAGGTAGTCTACAGCTCTATTCACTGGTTCATCAAATCGGGGTTGCAGGTAGCTTCTAAGTGGGGTTTACTTGAAGGTAGGCGTAGTAGCTTCTGCTTGGGGTTTAGTGGCAGGTAGGCACCCTTAACTTCAATGTAAATATCTCAATTTCCAGTTACTTGTTCCATCTCTGAAAGGGGTTAGAAGGATTTGTTTCTCTCTTTCCTCGTGCTACCCCTTGGTTGGATAACACCCAGTATGATCCCTCACTATCATTTGGTAAAAGTAAAACCCTCCTTTTGGCGGGCATGAACCCGTATCCATTCGAAAATAAGGATTTGAGGATGCCATTTATTCACAGATAGACCAGTGGCTTCGATTCTCATGCCCATATGACAGCTTTGCTATTGCTAGTGGTTTTGGATTTAGATCTATAAATGAATTTCTTCATCTGCCTTTAAGTGTGAGAATTTTCCAATATCTGCTTCACCCAATACATAAAATGGATGGAAAGAGCTAAGAACCTTGTTAAATAGCTTTGGCTTTTTGGCTTCTTCGACTATGCTTCGCTGTTCACTATGCTGTGATGATTCATTTAATCATTTTGTATTGCAGTTGTGTTGTTCTTTTCATCCCCTTCCCCCAGTGGTAACCACACTAATTTTTTTGTTGCTTCAGCTTTCTCTCTACGTTGCTTCTAACCCTGACACACTATAGAGCAAATATCATTGCATTTTGAAGTGTTTTTACCCTGAGGCCGTTACTATTCAACTAATTACCAAACTCAAATGCATGTAAATCATAGTATTTATCTCAAACCCTAAACAATTAACTTAAATGGAGCCACAACAACACCAATTTATCTTTTATTAGTTAGTATACACATTTTTTATTCACTTCTATAACCAAAGTCATCAATTTTTTTCATGATTCCATGTAATTATAAGTTTTTTCATTGTTTTGAAAAGTTGTTTTTTATGATACTTTATTTGGAAATATACGAGTTTGGTCTATATATACACATCAAATACACAATAACACAACTATTAGCCAACAACTTTGGGTTTTTGGGACATCTTGAAGCTCTAGTATTAGACTTACTATATCTTGTTTTTTTATTAACATGCTCTATAACATGGTCGCAACTAATTTTCAATATAAGAAAGATATTAGATTCTATTAGAAAAATACATATTCTTTTTCTAAGGTACTTTAATGCTAGAACACAAGGTAAGTAAGTTGTAATCCTAAGAAACATATAAAACTCTAATATTTTTTTTGTTATAAGACCATTTCATTAAATTTGGATTCACTTTAGTCGAATCCTCTTCAAAGATAGGTCAAATCAATTTTTCCAAAGTGTGATATTAGGATTTCCAAAGTGAAAAATATAATTCCAAATGTGCCAATATCATACTGAAAAATAGAAAAATGGATTTAGAAGTGATAAGCCCCATGAAAAAAATCCCCCATACTACCTCTCGATTGCTTCAATCCACACTACTATTGCTCCTTTAACAATTCTCCATTGTTTGTCAATAAACTAATGATTGAAATTCCTCTTAGTTTATTTTTCTTTCAAGCAAACATTCAAATCCCTCTAATTTGCTCCTCATTGTATGATATATTTCAATATTATTACCATTTAATAAAATTTGTTATCATTATTTTTTATTATAGGATCCAAAGGAGGCCATGGACACAAATCAAGACATTTCTGAGCAGGAAGGAAGACCTCGTACTATTAAAGCATGCCACATGCGAAAGTGGGTGGAAGAGGATATGACAATAGAGTCTACAGATACAATAGAAACTCACCATAATGAACGAGGGGTTAGTCATGATGATAATACATGGGATGAATACTTACAATTGTTGTTTTTAGTTGTTCAATATCAATTCATTTAGATAATTGTACAATACAATAACATTATATAGTCTATGATCCAGTCTTGGAAAAAATTAATGCATGTGTTGCTTATTTTAGGTTGACAATGCAATCAAATAAAATGAGGAGTTGATGCATTATGTTAGACCAATACAATGATCTATCCTTAGACATGGGCCTCCTACTTTTAAATCACATAGAAAACAATGGGTGGAAGAAGATATGACAATGGAATCTGCAGATCCAACAGCAAATGAGCACAATGAACAAGAGGTTAGTCATGACAATACTACATGGAATTAATACTTTGAGATGATTGTTGATTGTGGATGTTCTACATGTTGTGGAAAGAAAAAATTCAAACGTGAAATTGTACAAAGACGTTACATAAATGGTTACAATATTTTACCCAATAAATGTTATGATCTAATATTAAATCATGGTTGCATTTAATTATAGGTTGATGCTGATGATATGGCTACTAATGGTCAAGGTCCAACTAGGTCATTAATAATTCAACGTGATGATCCAATTCATCCTTTAAACCATACTAGGAGAAGAAGAGAAGCATTGAAGAGAGAACTACCACCTGCAAAATTTGAAGAATTAATGAGTTTAGCAAGAATTGATGGCATGCCTCATCATGTTCATAGTGAACATGATGATGAAAAAGAAATGCACGAAGAAGGATTGAATGAAATTATAACAAGTTTCTTTGGGGATGGAAACAGTGATGAGGGTGATGATCCTATGCATAACATTAATGATGATATAGAGGGAAATTGCCACCATAAAAAATTTGACGATATTAACATTCATGAATCAATCAAGCAAGCAGCAAAGACAGTCATGTTCAAGTCGGGTGCAAGTAGAACATCAAAGCTTTCATGCACATTCATATTATTGGAAATCAAGTCATTATTTGGTTGGTCAGATAAGAGCTTCACTACTTTGCTAAAGTACGTTGAATTATATTTATAGATTTGCATTGTTAATTGGTTTACACAATTAGTAGATAAGTATTAAATTCAATCGAATTTATTTAAGTGGACTTTAAATGGATATATGTTATATAAACAATGATATTAAATGACATTTCTAACATGTTTCTATGAAAAAAATATTACAGGGCACTAAAGGATAAAATATTCCCCGAAGATAATGTGTTGCCATCAACTTGTAGAGAAGCACGTAAATTGTTGGTTGAGTTGGGGGTAGAATATAAGAAAATTCATGCATGTCAAAATGATTGCATCTTATATAGAGGTGAATATAAAAATAAACAAGAATGTCTTGTATGCAAAGAGAAGAGATATCGTACATATGTACAAAGTCCTACTGTTCCAAATAAGGTTTTACACCACATGCCAATTATACCTAGAATTCAACGAATGTTTCATTGCAAGTCACTTGCACAATTGATGGACTGGCATGCAAAGAAAAAGAGTAAATATGGATTCATGCAAGTTCCAACAGACTGTAAAGCAATGAAACACATAGAGGAAAAATGGCCAGGAAAATTCAAAGAAGAACCACGTAGTATTAGATTTGGGCTTGCAATAGATGGAGTGTTCCCATTCTCTTCCATGAGTGCAACTCATACTGTCTGGCCAATCGGATTGATAGTATACAATATTCCCCCATGGATGAGTGTTAGAAAGGAGCACCTTATGCTAACTCTCATTGTTCCAGGAAAACATCAAGTAAAAAAAATGGATGTTTATATTGCGCCTTTTATTGATGAGATGCAATTGTTATGGAAAGGCATAAGAATGTATGACATATCACGTCCTCCATCAAACAGGTTCTTCATGTTCTGTGGAATACTATGTTGGACAATTCATGATTTCCCAGGACTTGGTGTTTGTTCAGGTAAGAAAAATAATTTTCATATTTGCACATCATAATTTATTTTCAATTCAACTTGCATATAACTATTACATTATTATAATTTTGTTATAAAAATTAGTTATTGGATTGCAGGGCTAAAAACAAAAGGTTATTTTGCATGTCCAAGATGCGCTGAACAATTTGAGGGGCAATATTCTAAAGATCTACACAAAGTTATTTATGCAAACAATAGGGTTTTTCTACCACTGCATCATAAGTTCAGAAATCACCTAAAGAATCAATTTGATGGAAAAATTGAAAATAGACCTCCTCCCAAGGTTATGAGTCCTGCCGATTGGCTTAAAAAGTATGAAGATGCTGAATTGAAATCTTGGAATGATTTTTTTCTTCATGATCATTCAATTGAGGAACCAGAACAAGTTATGGTTGAAATGCCAAAAGGAATGAATAGGAAATCCATATTTTATGATCTCCCTTACTGGAAGGATCTATTAATATCTCATTTACTAGATCCTATGCATATTTTCAAAAATGTCCCTGATTCTATTTTTAGACATATAGCAAGAAAAGATAAAGACACCTTATCATCAAGGAGAGATATTGCTCTTTCACGTACTAAATTTGATAGAAAACATTTGTGGCCAAATCAAGAAAATGAATCATATGCAGAAGCACCATGGATTCTAAAAAAGAAAGATTTGGATCAACTAAAAAGTGTGATACGTTCAATAAGAACACCCACTGGCTATGGCTCGTCATTGAATAAAGCTTTTACAGTAGATGGACATGTCACAGGATTTAAAACACATGATTACCATAATTTTATGAAGGTATTTGAATCAATTAATTATTATTGTTATTACTTACTTTTTTAATAATTATGATAAATCGATATTAATGAACTCTAGTAAATGGGTTTCATAACATATCATGCCATTGGTAATTAGAGGGGATTCATGTCTTACAGCTGACTTAAGGAATGCCATAAGTCGACTGTCAGCATTTTTAAGGTATATTGTGGGTTGATATTTACAAGGTTTATGGTATGAAATGTTATTGTGTATGATGCAATGATATATTATATTTCATTTTCAATGTCATAAATGTTCATACTAATTTTGTGTCATTTATTAGGTGGTTGACCTCTAAAGAGATCCATGAGTGTGAAGTTCCAAAATGGAAGAAGGAAATTGTTGAAATTGTGTGTGTATTTGAGAAGGAGTTCCCTACAAGTTTCATGGACCTACAAGTACATTTACTTATACACCTAATCGATGACATTGAAATAGCAGGCATCGTTTCAACGAGGTGGATGTTTTTCTTTGAGAGGTACATGAAAACCTTAAAAAGATATGTCCGACAAAAGGCACGTCCAGAGGGTTGCATGGCTGAAGGGTATGTATTGAATGAAGCATTTTTCTTCCTATGCGAATTCCTTGGTAAAGAGTTCGTAGATGGTGCACAATTTTGGGATGAAGAGCGTGCATCAGATATTATAGATGGAGAAAAACCTCAAAGTAATGGTGTTCAACAAGAAATTGGTAAGTACAATCATCATTATTGTGATTATGTTTAGAATCATTTACTATATAGTTTTGTGTTTATCAAAATAAAATAATAACATTTACATTTTGAATTATACGTGTTGATTTTTAATAGGTGTCGATGAAAGTGTCATGCTTGACAAGTTCGTTCTATACCAGATGGACTGCATGAATAAATGGATTGATTTGTACGATATAAAAAGGGAAGAAGTGTAAGAAGCAAGGAGACCGTTTAAGAGATTGAACCAAAGGAATATCCCACTTCCCACAGATCTTTCTGGTGAATGGGGAAAAGATTGCACTCTACAATGGATTACTAAACAAATTCAAAACTGAATGGATGAGGAAGGTATGGATGTAAACATAACAAAATATGAGATCAACATTTCTAGAGGATGTGAATGAAAGGTAAAGAATTAAATTCTTCAAGAATGTTGCTTGAAATTCTTAAAAAAGGTTGTTTGAATATATTCATCAAACTATTAATTATTTAATTATGAATAATCGTATTTATTTGCACTAAAAAAAATGGCCTTTCACAGGTGAGAAAGTATCCCGCAATGTGGGCATATGGTCGTCATTATTGTGTAGAAAGAGTAGATGTAAAGAGATGAACATTTGATTGTGGGGTTATGGTTGATTTCAAGCAATCAAGTCGAGCAAGTTCAAAAGATAAAAACATTGTTGAAGGGAGTCTTCAATATGTTGGAAAAATACAAGAAATTATTGAGTTGGATTACCGCTCTTTCAAATGTTGCATTTTTAAATGTAAATGGTATGAAGCATTTGAGAGGACAAGAAGAAATGATACCCATAGTGGATTGTTTTCTATAGACTCCTCAAAGTACCTACTAGAGGATAAGGAGCCTTATGTTCTACCAATCTATTGTGAGCAGGTATTTTTTTCCTAAAACATAATATAAATATAAGAAGCATTAGTCGTCAATATTTTGATAATTCATTGCCTGTTGGGAATATATATGTGCTTAATGATAACAATAAAAATGTAGTAACATATGTCTAATATATGGATCTCCTTCATGCGCAGGTATTTTTCTATGAAGATATTTTGGATCCAAAATGGATATTTGTCATTCATTATGATCCAAGATTAAGACATGTTTTCAAAGATGCTTCAATCGATACTGACAAAAACCAATGATGACCAACCAAATATAGTTGAGGGAGAACAAATTGGCATCCATGATGATGTTCAAGTTGAAGAAGATCTAGTAGAAGAATGTGAAGATGATAATGATGACAATATTCCTTTAGCAATATGGAGAAGCAGGGTCATAGGTGCATCATCAGAAGATGCTATCATGGAGGAAGATGATATTATGGAGGAAGATAATATGGATGATATTGAAAGAAATGATGAAAATAGATCTGGTGACATTCATGTAATCGATCTAGAAACAAATTTTATTGATACAAAATATGATGAAATTGAAGATGAGGATGATTACAATACCACTTTAGCTGGATGGTGTAGCAAGAATAATATTAGGTACTTGCAAGAACATATGAACATTGACCAGGGGCATTGGAAGACGTAGATGCAGATTATAATGTGAATGAAGACTTCTAAATTTACAGTCGGATATGTAATTCATATTTAAATAATAATGTTTTTTATGTCCCATTTTAAAATGCTTCATTATTATTTGGATGCAATAGTCGTTCAATTACTATGTTTAGAACTCATAGTCTAAGTTAATGTGTTGATTCTTGTCTCTATACTTGTTACCTAGTGCAATGTCCTTAAAATGTTTATAAGTTAATATGACTTGGTAGCCAAAAATAACAATAATTAGTTGGATAATAGGTATTGTGGTTAGTTTCATCTATTGGTTGATAAAGGTTAGAAGTGATATGAAGTTATTCGTTGAGAATTAAAAAAGGTTATATATGTATATTGTAGAAGTTGGCATATGCATGTACATACAAATATAACTTATGCAGTTGAAGGAATTGGTTAACACAAATGTACGTAAACTACACTATAGCAAAAACCTTTGATTAGTTTATGTATAAGCTCACCTTTAAAACAAATATGATTCACTTAAACATATATATAATCCATGTAGTATTCATATAGATGTTCAAATGGGATTTCAATTAGATTATGTGATTCACAACTACCCTCCAAATCAAAATACTTTTGATTAACTATAATAGGAAATGAAAAGTAAGATGCCAAATCGAGGAAACCTCATATATTGATTTTGTTGTCACCTTTATTCATCAAATCATCTTTTTTCCACTTTAGCAACATCTTTATATATTGTGCTTATTTTTTCACCTAAACATGAATCTAGCACAAGTAGAATTTAAATGTTATTTATTTTGGATGTTAAAGTGGACGCAATTTGTGTCCATTTTAGCATCATCATTATATTGACCACCTAGTTGTGTACCTATACAACCTAGCATAAGGAGAATATAAATGTAATTGATTTGGGGTGCTAAAGTGGACACAATAAATGTCATTGATTTGATGATAATTACATTCACAATTATGTGATTATAAGATAATGATGATGACAATGCTATTGTTGATGATGACAATGACAATGATGATGATGATGATGAGATGAATGATGATGAAAATGATGGAAATGGTGATGAAGTTGACAATGATGTGATTATATGGTGACGATGATGATGACGATGACAATTGTGATGACAATGAGAATGACATGAGAAATGATGATGACGATGATGATGATGATGATCCTTATAAGAAAGTATTGGTAGAGGTAAATAAACCCAGTTTCACTACAAGCTCCAAGATTAAAATGTGCTCAATCATAGTTATAATTTATGCATGCTTAATATTGTAATTCTATCCCACTTGTTATGCATGCTTTAAATGGTAAACATATCCCATATGCTTTAAATGATGACGACGATGAACTAGATGTCAATGATAGTGATGATGTTTTTGATGATGACAATGATGGAAATGTTGATGATCATCATCACCATCATCATCTTTGTCATTGTCACAATGATTATCACAATATTCATCATCATCGGCATAATCATCATTCGTGTCATCATCATCACCATTGTCCTTGACATCATCATCATCACCATTTTCCTTGACATCATCATCATCATGATTATTGTCATTTTCATCACTTATTTATCATTACCTTTGGCATAAGAAATAACATCTACCCAAAATATGTGATTAGTGGAAAATGGTCATGGAGGACACATACAATTTATGCATGACAAATAACAACTTATCTTTTAAGATGATCAACATCATCATTCTCATTGTATTGATCACCATTCTCATTGTCATCATCACCATCATCATCATTCATTTCATTGCCATCATAATCATTTCCAATGTCATCATTGTCATTATCCTCATCATCATCATTGTCATCATTCTCCTCATTATCAACAACATTATCATCATCATCGTAGCCATCCTCAATATCATAATCAATATCCTCATTGTTATCTTCAACATCTAGGTGTAAAATTGGATGCAAAAGTGGATAAAAACATGGATGCAAACATGGATGTAACAAAAGTAGGTGCAAAAGTGGGCGCATAATGGGGTGCACCAAAAATGGATGAAAAAGGTGATGCAAAAGTGGATACAAAAAATGATGCAAACATGGAATCAAAACATGATGAAAAAAGTGGTGCAAAACTGGATACAACCATGGATGTAAAATTGGATACAAAATTGGATGCGAAAGTGGATGCAACGAAAGTAGATGCAAAAGTAGTTGTAACACCTAATGCAAAACCCAATGCAAAAGTGGATGCAAAAATGGATGCATAAAGGGATGCAATAACTGATGTAAATTTGGATCCAAAAAAAGATGCAAACGTGGATGCAAAAGTTGAAGCAAAAGTGGGTGTAAAAGTAGGCGCAAAAATGGGTGTGAATTGGGACGCGACAAAAGTGGATGCAATAGTAGATGCAAAAAAAGACGTAAACATGGATGCAAAATGGGATGCAAAAAGGGATGAAAATGTGGGTGAAAAAGTGGACGAAAAAGTGGATGCAAAAGTGGATGCAAAAGAAGATGCAAAAATGGCTGAAACAAAATGAGATGCAAAACTAGACTCAAAACAGGATGTAAACTTTGATGCCAAACTTGGTGCATGAAGGGTTGCAAAAAAAGAAGCAGAAGTGGATGCAAAAGTGGATGTAAAAATAGATACAAAAGTGGATGAAAACAAGGGCATAAAAGTTGAGGCAAACATGGACATAAAAGGGGGTGCAACAAGAGTAAAATGTACAAACTAGGTGCAAAATTAGGTGCAAAACTAGGCTCAAAACCTGTCGCAAAACCTAATGCAAAACCTGGCGCATAACCAGGTGCAAAACCCAGTGCAAATTACGCCGTAATTTGCGCCAGATTTAGAAAAAGGATGCAAAAAAGGCCTAAAATAGCACCAACCCATGAAATTGCACCATTTTGTCCAAAAAATGAAGAAAAATACACTGAAAGATGGTCTATACGCAAAAAAGGATGCAAAAAGAGACGCTAAATCCAGTTTTTGTTGTAGTGCTTTTTGGGTTATTGCTGAGTTGTTTTGGCCATGCTAGGGCTAAGAACAACTATGAATCATCGTGTTTGACCTGAGCTATGTTCACCTTGTCATTTGGGGTTTTCACCGTGTTGTCTTCACCTCCTTCACAGAGCTATGAACTATTTGTTTTATTGCGGTATGCAGTGGTTTGTATTCGGACTATTGAGAATAGGATTAGAGGCTAATTATGCTTGAGAAACTAGTGTTTGGGGCCACTCAGACAGAGTGAGACTGCTGGCTTTCTTCTCCACAACTCTTGAAGAATATCGGAAAGGGAAGTCAGGTCCTAAGGGACTGTGAAACAAAGAAAGGACTAATTCCTGGTGTTGGGCATGTGGATGTCTTAGAGGTTAGGGTTAGCTCTACTATAGGCATCCTTAGCTCTCCATTGTGGCCACTAGCTTAACATTTAGCCTTCCCTAACTCCTTGACAGCCTGATAAACCCTACTGTGTGGGCTTGGCTGATTTGTGTACCTTGGATATGTGTAAGCATGCTTTGACCCTTATTCCTTAAGGAATCATGCCCAACTTGGGGGTGGTAGTGTTCCTAAGAGATTGATGAGCACGCTGGCCTATGGTTGGGTGGAACGTAGCAGCAATCTAGCTGGTTGCGGGATGAATCCTGTTTAATATAAGTACTCTTGACTATTTTGTCTCTACATTTATATTTACTGATTAATGAATATAATGAACATCTGGTATGTATGCTTGAATGAATGTATGTTTGCTTCCACTATGTATATCAAGGATTATGCATCTTAGCTTTTTTCATGCTTTAATCTTTTTATTTCAGCATTATATGATTGTTCAACTTCATGGGGCTATTTTCCTGTATGCTGGTGATAGTAGCATCCTCCTCGCCGGTTTGAGGGTCATGGATGTTATAGAACAGTATCAAATCCCAAGGTTGCAACATGGGCCTAAATGGGCCATGAAACATCAACTAGCAAAGGTAGGTTGCCCTCTTCCAAGCAAAAAACAAAAGGAAATATGTGCATGACAAGAGAATTTTGGAAAATTCCTCTAAGTATTGGGATCATTGGAGCATCGGAAAACTTATTCCAAAGTCCCGCCGATGCATCAGATCACCTAAGAACAAGGCCATTCAACGGGGATGTTAGACTAAAAATCTTGGAAAATTTTCTAAGTACCCAAACTGTCGGTCGTCGAAAACGTTTAGAGGGTCGCTCCTCTGATGTAGCGGAAGTTTTAGTTGGAAGGCCCTCCGATACGGGCCACTAGCGAACGATGAAAGCAGACGAAACTTCCATCGGAAGTCATTAGCGAAATATCATCGAAACGATGGCACCAGGTAGTTGATGGAGTCTCCACAGTATCGGTAGAAAATAGTCGATGGAACATCCGACAGAGCGTCGCGGGAAAAATGACTAAGAGAAAGAAAGACTTTTTCGATTTTTTTCTAAAGTGTCGGTCATCAGTGATCGATGACACTGAGTTGTAAGGATCCCTGAAACGACGGCTCCATAGGGTTAAGATCGCTAAAATGACGGCGATGAGTAGTTCTTCAGATAGCTAATGCCGTCGGCAAAGAAAAGATGAAGGAAAGAAAAATTTGTGAAAATTCGTCTAAGTGTTGAATCCATCAATGGAAGTTAGACAACGGAATCGTCGATGAACATTGGAAGAGGTTAGCTGATGGTGCACCGCCGTTGCAGATGTCTAGACAACTATCCTTCCGATGATAGAACCCCGAACGCTAATGTGTCAGAAGATAGTTGTTCTGACAGCTGATGCAGTGGAAGGAATTTCAAAAATTTATCTAAGTGTCGGACTCTTTGATGATCGACGAATGATAGAGGATTAGAGAGCCGATCGGCGAAAGATAGTTGATCGAGAATCTGTCATTGCAGCTGTTTAGTACACTATTCCTCTGACTAGCAGTTGTTTCGACTGTCGATCGAAAAAGGTTTCAGCATTGATGAACCGTCATTGCGGACGTCTAAGGGAATAATTGTCCGATGCCACAGCGGGATGTCGCTCCAAATGCTCACAAAACTATGAGCCGCAGATAAAGTTAGTAGATCTGGTCACTGAATGCTGGTAAGATAACAAAAAAGAGATCCGATGAACAATCCTTGGCATCACCGATGTCGTCCGCGAATCTTACATCGAAGAAATACAGTCGAGGAAACCACCGATATAGTAGAAACTTATAGCTAATAAGGCTGGCGATGAGCGCCAGAAAAATGTAGTCATTTGGGCCGCCGAAGGGTCGAAAGGCTAATCCACTAAGGATCCGAAACGTCTGAAACTTAGTTGGGAAGTGGCCCAATAGGGAGAAAGGAAAAATTGGGTTTTCTAGTGGAATTTTAGCAGTTCCAGCTAGTGTTCTAGTGGGAATTGCAGTGAATTTTTCTCATCGGATTTTCCAGCAGTTTCAGGACTAAAAAGGGAAGAAAAACTTAGGTGACTAAAGCTAGTATTCCTAACCAAAATACAGTTGTGTGTTTTTCCATCGTTCTAAGAAGCGGTGTGGTTTTCCCACTCGAGGTCAGAATGAAGCACGTGGATAGGAGTTGGAAAGCTTATCCAGCAGGGAACAAGGGAGAATCACCAGAACTTGAGTGTGGAGTAGAAAAGTGCTAGTGTTTGCTTGAAAGAGAAATGTGTTGCTATCAATATGGACAAATCTAGGAAATTGAATGCTCAGAAGTAGCAAGACCATACAGTTAAACCAGCTGTTGTGTGGGAGAGGAGTTCCATGCAAGGATGAGGGACTTGAAAAGTGGGAAAACCAACTACAACATAGACATGGGTGAATATGTTGCTGATGCTAATGAATGTGACCAGCAACCCTATGAAGAAAGGGATAAGGCAACAAGTCCAGAATCAAAATTTGGTGAGCAAATTTTGCAATCTCCTGCAAAGGACCAACCAAACTGGTAATTTCAAGGGTGTAAGTAGGACCCATGAAGGTAAGAGTTTAATTATGACAAATTTCCTAGAGGGGTAAAGGTAAGAGATCTCATACCATGTGGATATTTGAATTTTATATTGCATTCATATATAAATATGTTATGCCTGTATTATGTTGCTATGAGCTTAGTAGCCCGAAGAAAGTAAGCACTGATGATCTTGATTATAGTAATGCATCCTATATGAAGTAGTCATGGTTAGGCCATGCATGGTATGTTTGAATGCATAGTATTCCTGAATCAATGCAAGGTAGCATTGAGTGGGTATGCATTAAAAAATTTGATAAATATTGTAGTTATGTGTTGAATGGATACATATGAAGGGTGTGAGTAACTAATTACATAAGTATGGGTGCAAATGTTGTGATGCACTACATGAATGCATAGAGATAGAGTATGTGTTATTATGAATAACTAATGGCTGAAATGATGAATTCCTGACAATTCTGAGACCATTTCAAGAGCTGTTATGAATGCAGGATAATAAGTGGATAAAGAGGATAGTCATGATCAATTGGCTACTGGAAATGCTATGTGGAAGGGCAAGGTGGTACAATGATACACTTGTGAAGTAAGGAGTATCTAAACAATTCATTTAAATTGCATAAATGATGTGACTGTACCTTGTAATTTTGGTATGATAATGATTGCATGAAGTAAATAAATTTTGATAGTATTGATATGCTAACAACTGGAAGTATTTGAATTTTATAATTTTGGAAATGCTTTAGTGATTGTTGCAGCAATGGAAAAAGTTATATGCATCAAGACTACCAAGTGTTTGGTTGATTGAAGTTCATATTTTAGGTAGATTGTTTGGAGCATGGCAATGAGAGTAAGACCATGACAGAGGCCAAAATCCACCCTGTGAAAGAGCCAAACCTCATGAGAAGAGTCTCATGGCTGTGAAAATAGTTTGTATGCATAATGAGTTGTCAAATTTGAATTTGTGAATATTGGGTTTGAGAAATTGCTGACAACTAGTAATCACTATTGGCTTGCATAGAATTGTGTCAGGAGAGCGCATTGAAAGTGGGTGTTCATGTTATGAAGCATAGAATTATAATGGGCATAGTGGTGTTGCTTACAAGAGACCCACAAATGAGGATCACCTCATTGCCAAGAAAATCAATTTTTGTAGTAAACAGAGTTGCAAATTCTCATTGAATTTAATTAATAATGTTTTTGCTTGGTTATGGAACAATCAAATTTGGATTGTATTATCAGATAATCATGGACTATTGGCTATTTGATGAATGTGCCAGGGGTACACACTGTAGTAAGATCATGTGTGATGGCCTGCAGGAGCCAAACTTCATGGGAAGGTTTTCCCTTACCTTGGAAATGGGTTTCGGGTGAAAATCCATTTGGACATTTTGGAAATGTCTCATCTGCATTGCATGTTTGGTAAGCAACATGAGTGAGATGGTCTAGATTATGTCGGTAAGACATGTGTGGATATGCAATGTGAAAGGAGTTGGGATGGAAAACCAAGGGCTGTCAACTCAGAGAATGGAGCCCCCATTCTTCCTTAATGAAGGAATACTACCTTGACAAAGTGTTATGTGACCCTGGCTAAGAATTGTTAAATTCAATATGCAGAGCATGTTTTGATTTTATTTCCATTATGGAATATTGCGTAAGTATGCATAGGGCCTACATGGCACACACCGAAAAAGGGTGCACACTTTTCCGATGTCGGATCATGGAAGGATTTTTCAATATTGATTACACCCTAGGGAGTGGACGCACTCCTGGTGTCTCAAAACTTGATAGAGAATGATATGAAACATGATTACGGTTTTAGAGAAATAATGCTAATGAATATGCTTATATTGCTTGTGTTGTCAAGCTAAACAGATGTAGTCTAGTATTGTATACTAAATGAACAATGGCTTGAACTCATCCTACCTTCTATAGAGAAGGAGACATTCCTGAGGGACTGTTAACTCAGAGAAGGGAGTGGTCTCTCTAAAGAGCACAGAGAAAGAGACATTCCTGAGGGAATGTCAACTCAGAGAAGGGGGTGGTCTCTTGTGTAATAAAGGAAGTGGTTGTTTATTGTTGATATAAGTGCATGTGTTATTGTTGATGGCCTAATAAACCCACTGTGTTGGATTGGATGATGATTGGTTGTTGATATAAGTGTATTTTTGAGATAAGTACAAGTGATTTGTTGACGGTCTGATAAACCTAACTGAGGTTTGGCTTGACTGTGCCTGATATATATAGATATAAAAGGATGTTGTGAAGTAGCCTGCATGCTGGCCTGACATCCAAGTCCATAGGCAATCCCAAGGCTTGCAAAGCGAAGCAGGATCCTATGGACCAACGAGGAAATGCACAATACAGATAAGTATTGGATTATTTTGCAATTTCTTGCTTATGAATATACATATGTATATGATTTGGTTATGATGTTTTAAGCTCTTAGTTAAGAGATAAAGACCAATGAGAATAAACTAAACATGTGAATTTATTCAATGTTTGAATATAGGTATCATTGGGAGCGAGGACTATGAGAGCATCCTAGGGGTGCATGAGGACATGTGACTGTCCTAAAGAGCTCAAAATGAGTAGTAATGAAAAATGTGCTAGTAAGACTATGAAGGTCCTAGCAGTCGAGACAAACTATGTGGGGAGGCTCCATGGTTGAGAGGTCTGAAATAGACCGAAGACACTAAGTGTCATGACCAAGAGGGATTGGTCCATCATTCACGGTGAAGTGAAAGAGGCTGAGAACATGAAAAGCCATAGCGGTGGTGTGGATTCTGGGATGGAACAAAACAAATAGGGGAAAAACTCTTGCTGCTCTCTCTTTCCTTTTGATTATATATATAATTATGCATTGTTAAAACAAAAGATTGTTGAATGCATGTATGACTAAAAATAGAATGTGTGTATTTTCTTCAAAGTAAATTGTGAATGCTAGAATAGTTAATTCCCAACACAAGAATGGACATGAATGAGCTCATGTGCCTATTGGGAAGGCATGAAAAATATGAAAGTCTCCTTGATGAGACTTGGATTGTCATGACAATTAGGCAATTAACTAATTGATTTTAATGTTTGTATTATGCTTGGTCTGACAGAATTTTAATGGTGCACTTCATAGGTGAGAAAAGTTAAATCCAGTGGTGCACATTGATCATGGCAGCTGACCAAAAGCTTCTGGAATTGGCTGGAAGTCTCCTTCAAACGATTGATGGGACCCAAGAGAATCCTAGAGAAATGCTCAAGATACAGAAAAGGAAGAATGAGATGAACCACCAGATCTTGCAAGACTCTATTGATTTACAAAAGGAGGTAAAAATCCTTTTGGGGGAAATATATAAAGGAAAAGAAAGTGGATCAATGATGGGACACTCATCCAAGTGATCCGTTAAGAAATGGTCCAGACATGAAGACTCAAGGGAAATTGAGCAGGTAAAGATGAGGCAGGCAATGAAATGTTGGAAATGTAGAGGACATCATTTACGCCAGGAATGCCCAATGAGGGAACATAAAGAAGGTAGCAGCCACAAAGTTCCTTGACTTGGGGATGAGCCGAAATCTAATAACCAACAGGAGAAACTCATGGAAGCTGAGGGGCTTGGTCTTGAAAGTTCAAAGTAACTAATTGAACATGGGACAGATCTGCAAAATTTTGAAATTTTGGATGTGCAAATTCTATATGTATTCCTATGTATTGGAACACTGAGGACGGTGTTATTCCAAGGGGGAGGGGATTGTGATGTCCCTGGTTTTGACCCCGGTTACATTAAAAGGCACATGATGTATATATTGTAATTAATCGTGGTGAGGAGCTAAAGGTGAAATCCCCACCATCGATTTGGTTGTGTATATTTTGGTGATAGGGATCATTGCTGATGGTATATCATGATATCCGGAAAATTATAGCTTTGGCATCATGTAAATATGCACATCAATTAAAATAAACCTACAGCCAGCTACAATGGTGCAACGTTGAATGAAAAGGGCATGATTCCTAAGGTTAAGGGGGGGTTGTCTAACCCGTGGGGGGGGAAACCACAGGTCACCACCCTATTTGTTTTGCTCACCTTCCCTTGTCTCATCCAACCACCACTTTAATGTTCTACTGATTAGTTGGGGCAGTTATTGCTGGGAGGTGGAGGGTGGTAGGACTGTCAGTCTTTGCCACACGCTCACTCCACCAGCCATCTCTCCACCTTAACATGGGTAAGGGAACCATCACTATTCCACTCTCTTGGCCATTGGGTTCACTCTCACGCAGGGACATGCAGCGGTCCGGTTCATGTTCCTCAGGCAGAACTGAGATAAGGGGGTGTGTTTCCTTGTTGGGGGGTTCATTCTTCCCTCTGCTCATGAAGTTGCTAGTTTGCGGTTGTGTTCACCCTCATGTTTATGCAGAGAGTTGGTGTCTTTTTACACCATTTTTAGACTGCGTAATGTTCTTTTTTCCATCATTGGATCGTGGTGGCATTCTCTTCCACAGTTTTGTTGGCCATGTCCTTTCCCCTCACGCACAGATTGAGAATTGGTTCTTTTCCCATTTTCTGTCTATGTAAGTTCCTTCAGCGATTGCATTGAGGAATCATGTGCTGTGGGATTAGTGTTGGGAATCTGGCTTCTTTCCATTTTTGCAGACCATGTAATGATGCCTCCGTTTCCTTATATGATTGGGGTTGCTGTTGATTTACCCTGGTTCTGGGTTGCTGTGTATGCTAGTACCTTTTTGGGTTATTGCTGAGTTGTTTTGGCCATGTTAGGGCCAAGAACAACTTTTAATCATCGTGTTTGACCTAAGCTGTGTTCACCTTGTCGTTTGGGGTTGTCACCTTGTTGTATTCACCTCCTTCATAGAGCTATGAACTATTTGTTTTACTATGGTATGCAATGGTTGGTATTCAGACTATTAAGAATAGGATTAGAGGCTGGGTATGCTTGAGAAACTGGTGTTTGGGGCCACTCAGACAGAGTGAAACTGTTGGATTTCTTCTCCACAAATCTTGAAGAATATTGGAAAGGGAAGTCAGGGCCCGAGGGACTATGAAACAGAGAAAGGATTGATTCCTAGTGTTGGGTATGTGGATGTATTAGAGGTTAAGGTTAGCTCTGGTATTGGTGTCCTTAGCTCTTTGTTGAGGCCACCAGCTTAGTGTTTATCCTTCGCTAACTCCTTGACATCCTGATAAACCCTACTGTGTGGGATTGGCTAATTTGTGTGCCTTGTCTATGTGTAAGCCTGCTTTTACCCTTATTCCTTGAGGAATCATGCCCATCTTTGGGGTGGTAGTGTTGCTGAGAGATTGATGAGCACGCTGGTCTATGGTTGGGTGGAATGTTGCAGCAACGTAGCTGGTTGTAGGATGAATCCTGTTTAAGATAAGTACTCTTGACTATTTTGTCTCTGCATTTATATTTACTGATTAATGAATACAATGAACATGTGGTATGTATGCTTGAATGAATGTATGTGTTATTCTACTATGTATATCAAGGATTATGCATCATAGCATGTTTTATTCTTTAAGATTTTTATTTCAGCATTATATTCCTGTTCAACTTCATGGGGCTATTTTCCCGTATGTTGGTGATAGTAGCATCCTCTTCGCCGGTTTGAGGGTCAGGGACGTTACAATCCTTGTCAATACTATAAATAAAAAACCTAATCCTTATAATACTTATATTTTCTAAACCCTAACCTTGTAACTTTAAAAAACCTAATTACTAATCATTAAAATTCAAATAACATCAAAACAATAACCTCGATAAAACCTAACGCATAACCCTTGTAAACCCTAAACCTCAATATATAGCCCCTATTAGTGCCAATACCTAATCGCCATAACTTTAATCCTGAACCCATGTAACCCTTAAGCACATCAAACGTTATAAACAAAAACATTAAGGCATGTATCCCCTTATCGCTAATCCTAATATCCACTATATGTAACACCTAAAATTCTTAGTCAAAATAAATTTTAACACCCTTTTACTCCCTAAATTTAACACCTATCCATGTATCATGTAAGTCCAAATAAGTCTGAACAACATGAAATCAAACAAATCAATGTGTAACTACCTATGAAATGCAACAACTTATTTTTTCCAAATGATTATGGAAAACCAAACTTTACTACAATGGAATGAAAATTTCAAGAAAAACTAAAGATTCACTTAGAAATGTAAAAATTAACTCTACTTTGTTTTACTTTTTGATGTAAATGCAAAGATATTTAAGGTAAACCGAATGTTTAAATCTATCATATTTTGAACCATGGGACTTTTTTAATCCCAGAGATGTCATTAAAAAACATTAGAAAATACTAAAATACAAGGGTTCTCTAGACAGGAATACCCTCATGTGTTTCACTAGGGAAACATGTGTGCGGCTACACTTCTGTCAATGGAAATTCACTGGGAGTTGTGCTTGTTGAGAAAAAAATACGTGGGATCCCACTAGTTAAACATAATCCCATGGACATAGTACATGATGAGGAAAAAGAGACTTGAAAGTTTCAGAATCTTGAAGTTTATAGTCTCTAGCTAGCTAAGATGATTAAAAAGAGAAACTACCAATTATCATTTATTGCAAACTAAATGAGAAAAAACCTTTACTACAAATTATGAGCATAGCTCATTCCTCCTCTAAATACTCAATTTAGGACTTGTTTTGAAGCAAGATATCGACTATGGCGTGCAATAATGCATGGGATTTGGTGTAATAGAGAAAATCAATATCCTATTCCTATTTATGAGGTCCTCTTGGTGATGATGAAACATGTAAAAAAAATTATGTCTCTCTGTAAGGAGGAGATAAATTATGAATTTTCATATTACTCAAGAAAATTAAAATCCAATCCATAAAAGTGGTTAGAAAAGTCAGAGATAATGCGAATCAAAACAACCTTTACTCTGAAATCGACCGAGAAAAATTTCTTTGACACTTGGAAAAGTTACATCTTGTTGATTATATTGGACAACAATAAATTGGCACCCACATCTGCACCAGCACGACATCTACACACAATAATGCCCCACTCAAAACTTCAAGGTTAATGTTAGAGGCCTGTAAGCCAATAAAAATGTTGATAATTACTTTATAAAAATGTTCAACAAAAATAATTAAAAATCAAACTGTAGCCTAACATTAAAAATAATCCTCATAATATTAATTTTTCAACTAAATTAGAAAAGAGTAAAAGTGAAAAAAATAATCCCATAAATACAAACACCGTCTATCTTTGAAAAAACATACTTTTACTTAAATACCATTATTTTATATTTATTTTTAATTTTTTAACATAAAAAAATCATATTAGTTACGAGAAAATATATATATATATATATATAT
>LPNX010529070.1:274468-276968 GCA_001517045.1 Pseudotsuga menziesii
ACAAAACTCCCTTATGGAAGTGACAAAGAAGGTCCAAAAGTGCCCTTACGAAAGTAGCAAACTAGCACAGTAAATCTCTGGAAACTATAAAAGTTTAGGATACCAGTTAACTAATAGAGACCATTACAATCTTTAGAAATAACAACAAACATTATTGACATTATATACTACTGAGAGAAAGCAGAATAGGCGGTATTCAAGAAGACCAGCAGGAAACATTACAGACTGCATTTAACAAAAGGATCATCCATGAGCTAATTGTTTTCTCCATAGGGACAGACCAATGAACCTAAATTATTTGCACTTTCCAATTTGACCACCCTTAGCTCGAGCTTTTCAACCTTCACCTCCAGGTTTTCCAATAGATTGATGACTGCAGTTTCAGATTTTTTGACTGTGCATTTGAATTCCTTCATGAGAAAAACAAGGTCCCCTTCCACATTTCCCAGTCTCCTTCCACCTTCAGTATCGATTACATCCACCGTGCCTTTCAACTTCTCCACTTCCTCTTTAATATCATAGTCTAGTAGTGCTGGCAGGGATGGTCCCAAAGATGCAAAGGAGGCCATAATTACAACAACAAAGACATGAGATATACTGGGCACCTTCGACGCCAACACCCTAAAACTCTTCCCGCAGATTTCCCTGTTATCTTCCTCAATTCACCTACAGGCCAGCTAGACCAAGGTTTCTCTCCCCTTCTCCTTCCTGGAGTTTATATCTCTGCTCCTCACAAACATAAACACCAAACCAGCAGGAATCATCATGTTGCTCATTAATTCATGCATCATCTCACCGAGTTCACGGTAAATCGACGAGACTATTAACCTCTTGCTTGCTTGCTTGAAGTACTCCATCGTATTGTATTTAAATACAACTTCTTGGTGCCATAATAGTCCACACGATGACAAATATCCACTAAACTCACCACAAGAAAGGCACGTGGGAGAAGCACTTGTCCACGTAGAATCCAAGCACTCAGCCCCGGTTTATGGTAGAGGTCAAAAATCATAAGAACCATTTATCAGGAGGGAGCCAATGCTTAGAGAGGATCCAATGTTTGCCGCTAAGTATGCCTCTTTGTTGTGGATCCTGAGAACATGGAAAAAGTAGATTTTGTGAAAGAAATGGACAAGGGACTGAATCCTTTTTATTAGTTGACTAAAGTGCAGATGATTTGGAAGGGAGCATTTGACTAGTGCTTAGATAATATATATTAATTATTGCTAATGAATATGTTTTCTTATATTTGTTTAATCATTAATAAATATCTCTTTTTATTATTTCTATTAATAAATATAATTTTTTATGATTTTTTCAATTATTAATATTTAAAATTTTATTTTTTAATAAAAATAATAAAATTTATTCTTTTATTTATTTTAGAGTCTGTGCAAGAAGTTGAGGGTCTCTTTTGGCGCGTTAGATGCAATACAAAACTAAAAAAATAGACATTGATCAACTTGCATGGATATTTTGAGAAACTTACACAATGAATCTTGCGATTAGTTAAAAACAATAAATGTAGGAAATTGAATGACCTTTCAAAATATATAATTTTTTTCTATTGAAAATGTTGTTAACTATATAAAGTTAAATATTTTTTAATGGGCACTTTTTATTTTTGGGACAAATTATAAGGTATATGTTTTTGTGGGTGCAGCGTCTGAGTGTCTAAATGATGGAATAAACTTACAAAAACCGGTATACATATAGAGAACATATAGGACTAGTGCACGACTATTTTTCCAATAATAAAAATAATATTTTTAAATTTGTTTTTTATTATCTAAGAGATCAAACCTATAAAATGGTATGTCAATTGTGGGTGTAGCATTTTAACGTCTTAATGCAATTATTTGGAAGTGGGTTTTTTATAGCAGGTAGAGGTTGGTGTTCTTTAGTGCACTAGACAAATTTTTGTTTTAAAGGTTGAGAAACGAAAGAGATATGGACAAAACACTGACAGTGTGTTTCTTGAGTTGAGGAGTGATGACATAAGATAAATAAGAAAAAAATAGAAAAATTTATGTAATCTTGTTAAAATTTACATATTTAGAATATGCAAAAAAACCATATCTGTTTCTAAAATCTCATAAAAAATGGAGGTGTGCAGCATAATCAGATGAACCGCTAAACACGAGCATATTGGAAATTTGGATATAATGCTGAATTAGCCATGGTTGATCATACTCCAGGGCATAGGCATGTTGAATCCAAAGCAAAGTACAAAGCAGACACATCGACATAGGAATTCCATGAAAGCATGGGTGGAGGCTCGGCCTTGTCATTTGCTGGGAATTTTTTTTTGAATTTAACCAATATGCAAGTGTGATTTAGTAAAGCAAAATGTGTGCGCGATTTATTAAAGAAAAAAACGTGCGCAATTTATAAAAGCTAAACACATGCACATTGTATTTAACATCATTTTCATCATTATCATCAACACCATCGTCATCATCATCATCATCATCACCTTCATCATCACCTTCATCATCAT
>LPNX010529070.1:281968-345147 GCA_001517045.1 Pseudotsuga menziesii
CACCATTTATATGCATGAAAAGAAGGGAACACTAAAAACATTTGTTTTGTTGCTAGTCATAGAAAACATTTGGGAAGTTATGATCTTATTCGTTTCCTTAGCCGTGCACCCACTCTATTAATTGTGCTTAACCATATCGCGTGCGCGTTATACTTAAACAAATCGTGTACGCATTTTTACTCTATATAATGCGTGCGCATTTTGGGACTGTAAAAACATTGAATTGTTTTTGTCCGAGAGAAACTACATTGTTTTTATGAATTTATCCCATTACCGTGCATTTTTTTTCAGAAGCGCAAGCCCGCTTGTGAAAATACTCACAATTTACACATTCTCCATCATTCTTTTTGCTATGCAGGTGCAACATTGAGGATATATTTCATCGTTGAGGAGCACACATGATAAGATATCAAGCTTCAATGTCATTTCATGGTGATGGTGGATATACACAATTGTACAAGAAAATTAGCTTGAGGAACAATTTATGATTTAACTTTCATTTGCTTATTATTCAAGAGAACCAAAGGTAAATTTTCCCATTCATTATTGTTTTGATGAAAAATATGAACAATTGAGAAGGAATATTGAAGCACCTTGAAGGATCAATAGTTATAAAGCAAGTTAAAAGTTTCAAATCTTGTAATTGAGCAGCAACAAAAACAAACTATATTGGCATTGATCATTGTGGTGATGGGGAATGTATGTAACCAAGGAAGAAAACCAGCAAGGAAGAAGAGACCTAAAGAATTCATCGAAGAAGAGAAAGAAAAGAAAAGAATAGACATGATGAATCAGAGGATTTCTTTGGAAACTAATCCAAATCCAATTATAGAGGATACAGAGGTTCATCCTACTAATCTAGCACAAGAAAAAAGGAAGCATTCACTAGAGGGACCTTCAATTTCCACAATAGTTGTTGAACAAGCACCCCATGGAAGTATTCAAGAAGCAAGACGTAGGTGCTCATTAGGGGATGTTTCAAATCCCGCATCAAGTCAAAGTGATAAGTTACCATCTCAAGACAAAGCTCATGAAGAGGCGTTGTACATGGAGCCTACTGTTGAAGAGGCATTGGACATTGAGCCTAGTGTTGAAGATGAAAATATTAACCGAACCATCGATGAGGATGTTGGACTTCCACCATCCAACTACCAAGAAGAGAATGAAGGACAACAAGTTGCTACTGAAACACTAGAGCGTATTGTTGATGCACTAGATGATAGAAATCCAACCTCCTTACCTCCATTAGAAAGCACACATTGAAGAACTCCGAAGCATATACAAGTTGATGAAGGACTCCTCAATTCCATTGAAGGTACGATATCTAAACGTAGTATTGCTTATCAAACTCAATAGATAATAAATATATATTTTGTTTCTAAATGTGATGGAGATAAATGTAGATTATTTTTATCATTGTTAAAATCTAGGGGCATGAATATTGTTAGGAAATTGTTAGGGATAAAGATGATAAAGCCTTCTGGACCAAGTTCTCATATAGTTAAAATCTTAGTAGATGCCTTTGGTAAAATTGGTAAGAACACACGGTCAAAGGACCGCAATGTGGCTCGTCGTGTGTTGTCACTAGCAATTGTAAATAAGAACACCAGGGTCCTTCGTTTTCTCAATCCTACATCTAAACTAGTTAATTTGAATGTAAAAACCCTCCATAGGTATTCTATTAGAAGTGAACATCTTGACACAACTGCCCAGACATATTTTTTGGCCTTTATTAGTCGATTGCCACGTCGTGACATGAAGCTAGTTGATGTAGTAAAGGGACTAGTGTAGAGTTTTTAGCATGATCACACAACGCCTTCTTCAAACCGGAAGGATGTACTAAAACTGAGAAGGGGTTCAAAGGACCGTGAACCACATATTAAGAATCTTCTTGATATAACATAGACAGAACTATACGAGAAATTTAGGAATGAACATAGACAATTGAATTTGGGGCAAAGATCTTTTGAGAAATGTAAGCCCTGGTATGCTAGAATAAATACTGTTCGTAACACTTGTTGTTGTAGATACCATGTAGAATATGAATATTACTATGAAACGTTTTTGTACATTCGTCGTGTGTTCCATACTAACCATGTGCAGGATTGCTCCTTGACAATGCCACCGACCTCATCAAGAGAATTCATTCATAGTATCATGTGTGATAGGCCTGAGGGGAAAACTTACTATGTAAAATACTGTTTGGATGGAACTTGCTCCAACTGCGCTGGAATGGCATTATTGAGCCAATGTATGCACGAGACTGGAGACAATGAATTTGGGAATATGGTTACAGACATGAAAAGTTTCAAATATATCAGCTATGAAATAGTCCCAGGGAAAGAAAGCAAAAAAATACAATTGATGACATCTCAGGTACATGCATTTATCTATAAATTTATGTTTGAACAGTTGCATTTCATTCCTTACTTACAAAAAAACCTGATATTGAGATCATTTTGTGTCAACAGGTACAAGTTAGTGTCTTCGTCAAGGAATTTATTGAAAAGACACGTCAATATGTTCAGCATGTCCACTTGCCACGATGGCAGGATGAGAAGTTTAGAATATGCAGAGATACATTTCCTTGTGGTACTATACTTTTAGTTGTTGATTTTTCTGAGAACTACACTCTGCAACCTCAAAATGAGATCCAAATTCAGTATTATCACTCTGGCAGGTTTCCTTGATGGTGCATATCACATATAGGCATGGCCCAAATAGCAGTGAAGAGCAAAGAGAAATTCTAAAGGAATATCACTTCTACATAAGTGATGATAGGTGCCATGACTTCCACTATGTACATCATTGCTTCATAATGTTCTATGATCATCTGAAGGGCAGGAACATACAGATGGATTGACACTAGATTTGTTCTGATGGATGTGTTGGTCAGTTAAAAAATGCACGGATATTTCAATGGTTGTGTTCATTGCATAAAAACTACAAAGTTCTACATATGTGGAAATATTTTGAGACTGGGCATGGTAAAGGAGAGCATGATGGATCCAGAGCATGTGTCAAAACAGCCCTACGAGGAGAGGAATTGAAATTATCTACAATATCTACTATTTGAAATACTCAATCTATAGTCAGGTGGTGCATGTTAGTAATGGGAGAGGAATCAGCTATGCGAGTAGAATCCACAAGAAAGAGACATGTGGAGATATTTTTTTGGGAGGTGGTATACATAGATCATTCACAAGCATGGGAATGCAAGACTATTCCTGGGACTCGTGGCTTTCATTGGGTTTGAAGCTTTGATAACCCAGTATTTGAAATTTGGACCAGAAAACTCGCTTGTTTTTACCCGCCTTGTTGTGATGGTGACTGGGATGTGTGTGAATCATTGGATTGGGTTGATGGATGGGATCGCATATCACTTCCACTTGATCAGCATGCAACTGTTGAGCTAACTTCATTGGAAGAAGACCAATCATCTATTTCTATAGATTTTGATCATGTATCAGACCTTGTACAACCTGGTATGATGCATTTCCTTAACATTTTTTTGTAAAATTTACGTAGTCTTGAAACTCACATTAATGGCCTTGTATCACACGAAAAATATTTGATCATATACCTACAATCATACTATGCAGGACACATATACACAGTGGTTTCCTCAAAATATAGTGAATGGGGTGGTGATTACTGGTTGGCATGTTGTGTAGAGGGAAAACAAACCCTCATTATGTCCATGACCGATGATGAAAACAACCACTTCCCCATTGGGTCTATGGTTGTTAAAGGTGAATATCTTACACATGACAACAATGCAAGAAAGAAGGGTGGATATGTTTACAAGGATTACAAACTAGGTGCAAGTGTGTATCACTTTACCAACTTAATCATTGGTACAAACCTCCAGGTACGAACAATGCCTAGTCGGAATTCATCGAAGGTATGCTACTTCTTACCGGATACAGAGCACGAGAGACTAATGGAGAGCATCATTATAAGAGATGATTTGGAGGGCTTGGTTGTATAATAATAGGTGGGATCTAGCATGATGAGGTATGTATCATTATTGTAATTTTCCCATGTATGTTTCTTATGAATATGTCAATTTTGTGTTCTTGTATGCTACTTCTTACCGGATACACAGCACGAGAGACTAATGGAGACCATCATTATAAGAGATGATCCAGAGGCCTTGGTTGTATGATATTAGGTGGGATCTAGCATGATGAGGTATGTATCATAATTTTAATTTTTCCATGTATGTTTCTTATGAATATGTCAATTTTGTGTTATTGTACGCTACTTCTTACCAGATACATAGCACGAGAGACTAATGGAGACCATCATTATAAGAGATGATCCAGAGGCCTTGGCTGTATGATATTAGGTGGGATCTAGCATGATGAGGTATGTATCATAATTTTAATTTTTCCATTTATGTTTCTTATGAATATGTCAATTTTTTTTTTCTTGATATGCAAAATTTTCCATAATGTTGTTTATAAATATGCCAAAAATTCTCTTGTATGTCAAGTTAATGAACATGCCAAATTTTACATATGATTAATAAATCATATATATCAATCATATGAACATTTCAAGATCTCATTCACATGATATACATAACATTAGAATACATATATGTACCTCTGTAGGTCATACCTATCAAAGTTCTTTGTAGGCTCTCTTACAGGACTAAAACCCTAATTTTTCAAGTAGATAATATTGTCAATGTTTTCAGCCGATATAGACAACTAGGATGATGGAAACAAGATGTCGAAACGATAAAATTATGTTTTAAGGCTTGTATAATTTCCTTCTTGACAGCTCACCTTTTATACCCGCATGTCCATTTCCAAAGGGGTAGTGCATAGTAGTGTTGGAATTTCATCTCATTTTTTTTATTTAAAAGTTTAATTTCTACTTAAAATATAATAAGAGATAATAAGAGATTTGGGCCAAAGCTAGACAATGCATTTCATGCAAACGAAGGCCAAACTTGGAAGACCCTATCCCTAACTAGGCTTTATTGTTTAACATTCATGGCCCATAACCATAACCCTACCTAGGAAACCCTAATCCTAACCCTAATCTTATCTTACTGTCACAACTCAATTCAGAATCAATCTAATGTCCAACTCAACTTTTTCAAATCAAGTGGACTTATGCTTCAAATCATGTTGATTCACGAAGTTGAATTTAGTGTGCATGTACTAAGATCATTGAAACCTTTAAATATAATAGTTTTTTCATGCACGATTTCCATTCTATGCCCCGGGTAGGGATTCAATAGGTGTCCTCGAAAGCCTGTAGGAGGTGGGATTCAACGTGCCATAGAATCATGATCGTTGCTCATATTGATGAACCATTGGATCCGTTGGATTCAGGACATTAGGATAGTGCTAGGGTGGCCCTCTAATCTGGTTGCATGGAGAAGAGACCATTATTTTGGTCAATTTTGGAAACTAGGGTTTTGTTCATTAAGTGAATCTGAAATTTCATGGGGGTCAAATTCACATATTTCTTAACCGTGAAGATGTGGCTAGTGTTCCCACATAACACATGACTAAACATGCTTGTACGACCCACCAGAAGCCCTTTTTTATGCACGGTTTCCATTCTATGCCCCGGGTAAGGATTCAACAGGTGTCCCTAAAAGCCTGTAGGAGGTGGGATTCAATGTGCCATAGAATCATGAACGTTGCTCGGATAGATGAACCATCAGCTCCGTTGGATTCAAGACATTGGGATAGTGCTAGGGTGGCCCTCTAATCTAGTTCCATGGAGAAGAGACTATCATTTTCATCAATTTTGGAAACTAGGGTTTTGCTCAGTAAGTGAATGTGAAATTTTTGCACATGGGGGTGAAATTCGCTTATTGCTCGACCGTGAAGGTGTGGCTAGCATTAAAACATAAGACATGCCTAAACATGCTTGCACGACCCACCGAAAGCCCTTTTTTATGCACGGTTTCCATTCTATGCCCTGGGTAGGGATTCAACAGGTGTCTGTGAAAGCATGTAGGGGGTGGGATTCAACGTGCCACAGAATCATGGCTGTTGCTCATATCGATGAACCATCAGCTACTTTGGATTGAAGACATAAGGATAGTGCTAGGGTGGCCATCTAATCTAGTTCCATGGAGAAGAGACCATTATTTTGGTCAATTTTGGAAACTAGGATTTTGCTCAGTAAGTGAATGTGAAATTTTTGCACATAGGGGTCAAATTCGCATATTACTCGACCGTGAAGGTGTGGCTAGCATTCCCACATAATACATGCCTAAACAAGCTTGTACGAAACATCAGAAGCCCTTTTTGATGCACAGTTTCCATTCTATGCCCCGGGTAGGGATTCAACAGGTGTCTGTGAAAGTCTGGAGGAGGTGGGATTCAACGTGCCATAGAATAATGACCGTTGCTCGGATCGAAAAACCGTCAGCTCCATTGGATTTTGGACATCGAGATAGTGCTAAGGTGTCCCTCTAATCTGCTTCCATAGAGAAGAGACCATTATTTTGGTCAATTTTGGAAACTAGGGTTTTGCTCAGTAAGTGAATGTCCAATTTCTGCACATATGGGTCGGCTTTGCAAATTCCTTGACCATGAATGTGTGGCTAGCATTCCCACATGGAACCTACCTAAACACACTTTCATGACCCACTGAAATCCCTTTTTGATGCACGGTTTCCACTCTATGCCCCGGTTAGGGATTCAACGGGTGTCCCTAAAAGCTTGTGGGAGGTGGGATTCAACATTCCATAGATTGATGACCGTTGCTCGGATCGATGAACCATGAGCTCAATTGGATTTAGTACATTGTGATAGTGCTAGAGTGGCCCTATACTCTGGGTCCATGGACAAGGGATCATTTTTTTTGTCAATTTTGGAAACTAGGGTTTTGCTCACTAAGTGAATGTGAAAGTTTTGCACATATAGGTCAGCTTGAAGGAGATTGTAGATATTCCCCTCATATAAGAGATGTGAGCGTTTGTACGATGAAATGCAGGAGGAGACAATGCCATTAAGTTAGTAACCATGTAATTAAACATGTTTATGTTTAGAAACAAGTGGCCATTCTTTTACACCATTATTACAAAATATATATATCTTCACGCTACGAATGCTTCGAAAATACCATGTACATTAATCACACATAACTTTCATCTCTTTCAAAGTTGTTACTCGAGGCCATTCATCAAATTCCATGTACATTAACAAAATGATAAAATAATGTGTAGGACATACATAATGTGCAGGATATAGTCATAACCATTATTTTAAATCAACCTTATAATACTCGGATACTTTTAGGTTTGATGTGTATCCCATGTATTTGTTAGATGAAAGACATCATGCCAAAAAATAATTTTATTTATGTAGACCACACCGGTGCATCATTTAAGTGTGTCAACTTCATGCATCCTTTAAACGTTTGTTACATTGTTATGTGGGTAAGGTGCTTTTGTATTCCACCAAGTTGGATTAGTTGCTTAGCTGTGCTGGGTGCTTAAATGTGTATTAGACCTATGTTCCATCTTTTTGAATACAATTTGACATTGTTAATATAACATTGTATATGCAATTGGATAGTGGTAAAAAACTATTAAAATGTACTTTTTTGTCATTATGTAATTTATTGTAACTGTGCATTGTTCTCAAATTTATAACCAATATCTCCATACAATCGTAAAATATATAAAAAATCGGGAACATTACACATAGAATGTAGAAAACTGAGTTTTACTGCTTGCTAGTTTAAATGAACATTTTTGTGTTTTTCACTTCAGCCAGTTTTGCATAGGCTGAGAGCTACTTAAAAAAATTTGCCGAACAATTTTAAACACACAGTAAAATTACTAACAGGAAGAAATAAACACATAGACAGTCACACCATAAATTTGACTCAGAGATTTTTGGCTAATCAGCCCTGGAAAAACCCCCACGGGGAAAACCAGTCAGAGAGAGAGAGAGATATTTTATTTTCTTCAGCAAAATAATGGACAGAAATACAGTAGAAATACAACTTATCTCCACCACAGACTTTATCCCAAAATATGGAAACTTGTGCCCAGCAAACAACAGTCGTACACCCTCATTTTCTGTGCCAATAAATTGCAGACCGTACACAGTAATCTGTACCAGCAATAAATGCACAGTACAGTCTCGATTTCTGTGCTATATTTAATGATGTCCGTATAGCATTCAATGCAGGCAGTACAGACTTTAATGACCTCAATTTCTGTGCAAAAAAGTACCTCGAAACTCGTGCTGAGAAATAAATGCAACCGTACAGCAGCAACATGCCGTACTCTACCTCAGTTTCAGTGCCAATAAATGCAACCCGTACAACATTTAATGAAGGCCGTACTCTACCTCGGTTTCTGTGCAAACATTAAATGGCTGTCTCGATTTTCAGTGTGATCTCTCTTCTGGAAAATCGTACCCTTCTTCTCAGTCTCGACCTCGCTCAGCTCTCTCTTCTTCTCATGCAAAAATGAAAAGTGAAAACCCTTTTGCCTCCCTCAGCCTTTTTGACTAACCCTAAGTGAGTTTCTAATCCAACGGTGGAAAAGAAATCTAATCCAATGGATGAGAATCAATGAGAGTAAAAATCCCTTTTATTTATTTCTCATAAATAAAATTACTCACTCACTTAAATTTATCAAAAAGTGACTTTATGGTTATAAAGTCTCATTAAGTGACATTTAATGTGAGGGTCACCTTTTTCCCTCTTTAAGTGACTTAGGCAAAATAAAGTCACCTAGGGAACATCTGCCTAGGTACAAAAACTAACAATCCCTCTTACCGAGGAAGGTGTTCCGTACCACTCCCAACTTATCTCTGAAGAATATGAACTTACCCCTCCCCAAAGAATTCGTCAAGATATCAACTACCTGCTCATCAGTGGAAATATGCCGAAGCTCAACTGCCCCTCTCTGAACGTGGTCTCGAATGAAATGGTATCTGATCTCTATGTGCTTTGACCTATCATGGAACACTGGATTCTCAGAGAGCTGAATGCAACTCTGATTGTCGCAGTAGATCACCGTAGGCCTAAGCTCCTGATCAAACAAATCTACCAAAAGCTTGCAAAGCCACAATGCTTCACAAGTAGCGTGACTGGCTTCCATATACTCAACCTCAGCAGAACTCAATGCAACGGACTTCTATTTCCGACTGAACAACGACACTGTTGCCGAGCCCAAACTGAAACATCAACCAGAAGTGCTCTTCTGATCCCGCACGCAACCTGCCTAGTCTGAATCTGTAAACCCAACCAAGCCAACTCCATCTGAACCCCTGTAGTCCAGACCATAGTCCACTGTCCCTGCAAGATATCTCAAAATGTGCTTTGCAGCTGTCCAGTGTACACTCCTAGGCTCAACCATGAACTGGCTAAGAGTGTTCACCGCAAAGCACAAATCTAGCCTGGTGTTGACCAGATACATCAACGACCCAATAAGCTGACGATATAATGTGGGATCCACCAACTTGCCCTCGGAAGCATGGAGTTGCTTCCAGTTGGTGATCATAGGTGTAGACATAGGCCTGCAGTCCTCCATCTGGAATCTCCTCAGAATATCAGCTGCATACTTTCCCTGTCCAAGGAAAATATGCCCAGGCTCCTGCCAAACCTCCATCCCCAAATAATAGTGCATCATCCCAATATCGGTCATCTTGTACTCCGAAGCTAGGTCTCTCTTGCAATGTGCAATGAGACGCTCAGCACCTGTGATGAACAGATCATCAACATACAACAAAAGAATGAGCGAATCTCCCCCAACCACAATGAAGTAAAGGTTGGGATCAGACTCACTCTTTTGAAATCCCATCGATGTCAGATAATCATCAATCCTGGAGTACCAAGCTCTAGGAGCTTGCTTCAGCCCATACAAGGCTTTCTTCAGCCTGCACACGTGAGAATCTCTCCCATGGATCTCGAATCCCTGCAGTTGCTCTAGATAAACCTCCTCCTGCAGTAGACCATTGAGAAATGCGGTCTTCACATCCATCTGGTGGATCTTCCAACCCATCTCTACTGCTATAGAAATCACTGCCCTGATAGAAGAATATCGTGCAATTGGAGCAAAAGTCTCATCATAGTCGACTCCCTCAACCTGTGAGAATCCCCGAGCCACAAATCGAGCCTTGTACTTCTCCACGTTGCCATCCACAGCATGCTTTACCTTGTAAAGCCATCTAGAAGTCACAACTGACTTCCCTTCAGGTCTCGGTACTATCTCCCAAGCATCATTCTTCATGATGGAATGGTACTCTTCCATCATGGCATCTCTCCATACTAGATGCTGGGAAGCCTCCTCAAAAGTGGATGGCTCAGAGTCATGAAGGAATGCAACAAGAGCCATATCTCCTCTGTCCGGCACCACACCAAGCCTTTCAGGCTCCACTACTGTCCTGATCCTCTCCTGAGGTCTGCCAAATGCCTCTGCTTCCTTCAAGGTCTCCTGAAGCCACTTAGGCTTCCTCTTCCTTGAAGGCTGCTCCTCCTCATCTGAGGAAGTCCCTGTACCTGAAGATCCAAAACCCCGAGGACTAGTAATAGATGAAACTGTTCCTGCCGATGTCGTAATCTGAGGACTCAAACCTGTACCTGCACCTGAACCTATCCCTGAAGTACTAGCCACCTGGATCACCGAACCTGTAGATGATGTGCCCGTACCCTATGATCCAGTCCCTCCAGAAACCTGTGGACCTGTAAGCTGTATCGAAGAAGCCTGTACCAACTGAGGTGTGGGAGCTGGTGTCTCCCCCTGCTCTAACTCTCTGGACTTCCTGAAGGCTCTCTCCTCATCAAAATTTACTTCCTGGTGGACAACAACTTTCCGTGAGCAAGGTAAGTAAATCTGATAAGCCTTCAAAGTCTCATCATATCCCACAAAAATACCTCTCTCAGCGGTGGGATCAAACTTCGTCCTCTTCTCAGAAGGGACGTGAGAGTAAGTCAAAGAGACAAATATGCGGAAGTGGCTCACCTCAGGCTTCTTGCCCGAATACATCTCCTCAGGAGTCTTGCTCCCCACTACCCTGTGAGGACTCCTGTTCTGCAGATACACTGCAGTACTACATGCCTCAGCCCAAAGAAAGAAATATAATCCCTGATCATGGATCATCGCCCTGGCTGCTGCCACAATAGACCTGTTCTTCCTTTCTGCTACTCCATTCTTCTCAGGAGTGTAAGGGACTGTCAGCTGTCTATGAATGCCCTCCTGTGTACAGAATGCACCGAACTCCTTGGAGGTATACTCACCCCCATTGTCTGACCTCAACATCTGGATCTTTCTACCTGTATGCTTCTCCACAAGGGCTTTGAACCCTTGGAAGACTCTCAATACAAGCTCGGACTTCTTGCTCCTCAAGAAGTAGATCCAGGTCTTCCTGGAGTAGTCATCTATGAAGCTGATGTAATACTCAAAGCCTGTCAAAGACCGTGATGACATGGGACCGCAAATATCATAATGGATCAAATCAAGCACCCCGGCAGCTCTAGTGTCACTGCTCGAAAAAGCAGTTTTGGTGTACTTTCCCAAAGCACACCCCCTGCACACATCCTCCTGCTCAGTGCTGAACTCTGGTAAACCTGTAACCATGCTCCTCAGCAATCTAAGACCTGGGTGATGAAGGTGGGCCATCCTCCAATGCCAAAGCTCACAAATCTCACTGCTGCTACTATGTGCCAAGGCACACTGTGGCTGAAATAATAGCTTGTACATCTTTCCACACCTGACCCCGATGTCCATGGCACTGGACATACCTGTAGCCTTGGGATATACCTGTACTCTCCCATCTTAAAAGCAAACCCCAAGACCCCTGTCCTCTATGGTGGAAACTGATACAAGGTTCTTTTTCAGCCCTGGGACATACAACACATCCCGCAGAGTCATGGGACTCATGGACTCCCTCTGAAATGTGATGGTACCCCGACCAATAGCTCTCACAACGGTGTTGTCCCCAAGGACAACCTCCACATCTCTACCTACCTCTGATAACTCTGAGAACACCTCTCGAGCTCCAGTCATGTGGCTCATGGCTCCACTATCAATGTACCAAGTAGATGAGGTGGATAGACCCCCCTGATGTCCTGCCAACAAAGAATGCTCACTGTCCAGATCCATATCTGTGCTGGTGGCCAAAGAGACTCTCTCTCTCTCTATCTATCCAGCATACAAGGAAAACTCCCTCTGAAATGTAACACTAAACTCATCAACCTCTGCTGAGGCTGCAGTCTGCTGTCCCTGCCCCTTCTTCTTCTTCTTGCTTGGACACTGTGAGGCATAATGTCCAAACGCATGACAAGCATAGCACTTGATTTTACTCAAGTCCTTCTTCTTCCCACTCTGCTGCTGCTTGGCCCCACCCTTCTTGGGACCCTTCTTCTTCTTACCCTTCGCTGCCAAAGTCACATCCTCATCATCAGCCCCTCTCTGAGAACTACTACCTTGTACAAGACCTCTCCTAGTCTCCTCCTGCATAAAGTCATCCCATAGTCTCTCCCAGTCAGCTAGGTTCTCTCTTCCCACTATAGCCTGAACAAAAGCATTCCAGGACTTTGAAGCCCCATTCACTGCGGTGCGGACAAGCTCTGTAGGGGCAACCTTCTCCCCAACTGCTGCAAGTTCATCCCGAACTGCAGAAATCCTAGTAAGGTAAGCTGTGACTCCCTCACCCCCATTCATCCTGATACTCTTGAGTTTTTCTCTGAGAACCATTTTCCTGTTCTCATTAGAACTCTCATACAGGCTGGTTAAGGCTGTCCACATCTCATGTGCCCTATCCTTTCCTAAAATGTGAGGGATAATGTGATCTTTAACCGCATCAAGAATAATTCTTCTAGCTTTATAGTCTATCTTGTTGAAGGCTGAAAGGGCAACTGCATCAGTAGATGCATGAATGGTAATCAGATTTGTTGTAGTGTTCCTCACTACATCTGACCATAGCTCATGCTCTTCAAGTAACAGCAATATTCTGGCCTTCCACAGCACAAAATTCCCCGTCCCATCCAACCTATCCTCCAATCTAAGTCCTGTAGCCGTCTCAACAACAACTCAACAAAGTGTTGTTCACTGACAGAAGAAAAATAACAAAATTTCTGAGTTCTGGAAATTACTGTGTGTCTGCAAAAATCACTGTTTTCTGCCCCCTTTACTCTGATACCATGTAGAAAACTGAGTTTTACTGCTTGCTGGTTTAAATGAACATTTTTGTGTTTTTCACTTCAGCCGGTTTTGCATAGGCTGAGAGCTACTTAAAAAAATTTGCCGAACAATTTTAAACTCACAGTAAAATTACTAACAGGCAGAAATAAACACATAGACAGTCACACCATAAATTTGACTTAGAGATTTTTGGCTAATCAGCCCTGGAAAAACCCCCACGGGGAAAACCAGTCAAAGAGAGAGAGATATTTTATTTTCTTCAGCAAAATAATGGACAGAAATACAGTAGAAATACAACTTATCTCCACCACAGACTTTATCCCAAAATCTGGAAACTTGTGCCCAGCAAACAGCAGCCGTACACCCTCGTTTTCTATGCCAATAAATTGCAGACCGTACACAGTAATCCGTACCAGCAATAAATGCATCGTACAGTCTTGATTTCTATGCTGTATTTAATGATGTTCGTACATCATTCAATGCAGGCCGTACAGAATTTAATGACCTCGATTTTTGTGCAGGAAAGTACCTCGAAACTCGTGCTAAGAAATAAATGCAACCGTACAGTAGCAACAGGACGTACTCTACCTCGGTTTTAGTGCCAATAAATGCAACCCGTACAGCATTTAATGAAGGTTGTACTCTACCTCGGTTTCTGTGCAAACATTAAATGGATGTCTCGATTTTCAGTGTGATCTCTCTTCTGGAAAATCGTACCCTTCTTCTCAGTCTTGACCTCCTTGCTTAGCTCTCTCTTCTTCTCATGCAAAAATGAAAAGTGAAAACCCTTTTGCCTCCCTCATCCTTTTTGAGTAACCCTAAGTGAGTTTCTGATCCAACGGTGGAAAAGAAATCTAATCCAATGGATGAGAATCAATGAGAGTAAAAATCCCTTATATTTATTTCTCATAAATAAAATTACTCACTCACTTAAATTTATCAAAAAGTGACTTTATGGTTATAAAGTCTCATTAAGTGACATTTAATGCGAGGGTCACCTTTTTCCCTCTTTAAGTGACTTAGGCAAAATAAAGTCACCTAGGGAACATCTGCCTAGGTACAAAAACTAACATAGAAACATTCTTCGCCACACATGTATAATCACACTTAAAAGAATGAGCCATGAATATCTCAAGAGCCTTGATATGAAATGTTTTTTATACCATGAAATTTATAATACAAAAATATAAGGCCTAGATCTATGGCCTGTCAATGTACATGTACCAAAAACATATTTGATGTACATGTGCAAACAAAAGTACGTCTGTCCTGGACTACGCCCCTATACTCTAACTCCAGATTGTAAATAAAAATACATATTTGTCCTAGACTAACACATCAAAATTCTAAATTTCTCTTGTTTTTCCTAGACCCTGATGCTCTTCGGCTCTATCTACGACCAATGTGCATCTCTGGCGACTACAAATCAATGACAATATTTCTTGATCAGGTAACTGAACTAGTACTGTCCATCAATAACAAAGTTTGAAAATTTAAAATATGACTCAATTGTAAATAAAACAAAGACTCACTGCATCCTTCGGGGGTATAGGTGCCTGTGGTGTCGAGGGTGTAGGTGCCTCTGCTGTGCTCATCCTTGCAGCGAGCCTCATTGCCATGCTTCTTTGTGATTAAAAAAAAATATGTCAATTATCTCAAGAATTATCAACATGTACATGAATGAGAAAGTACTAATCAATTATGTAAAAAATGAACATCTCACCGAAAAAACCATTTCTAGGGGATGAGGCTGGGGCTCTTCAATAGTAAGAGGAGCTGTAGGTTGAACATCAACCTCAGTTGCATGCACTAATGGACCAGGGTGTGGATACATTCACCAAATGATTAAATAGTTAGACATCATGCATGTCCATAAAAAATACAAATGAAATGTACAATTACAAATATTCAAGTAGATGTACCTCAGTGTGACTTATCCCTATTGTAGATGCGGCATTGACAGCAGCATCAACAATCCCACTAAGGTCTTGCACGGATGACTCTACATCCTGATGCTGTAAACATGCGAAAATAACATTTAGAAAAACCACTTGTGAAGTGAATTCATAGCTAAACAACAATTGTCACTGGAAGTGTGTACATTACTGTGGGATGAGTAGGTTGATCCTCATGCACACCCACTCTATTCAAGGAAGAGGGACCTCATCTGGTGTAAACAACCCCCTTATCTATGTTTGGAATACGGGGAGATCCAAACCAAAGAGGCGGTGCAGGGATCTACGATAACGTCTGCATTCATAAAGTGTTACCATAGTTAGACATGGATTTGAATGGATGGAATAATATGTATTGAAAAAATAACATGTTGTAATATACTTACCCCTTCCTCGGACATATCTCCACCATGGGAGTGACCACTTCCATCAATTTCTTGACCCTCTTCAGATGCCTCTAGCATCTGCAAGTTTAAAAACTATATTTACATTAGCGATCTATAAAGGAGTGTACAGTAAGAAATATAAATAATTCGAACAAGATTCAATCATAACCCATGTACTTACATTATTCAAGTAGTCGTAAATTCCACCTTGGACTATGTTGTTGATATCAATGTCTCCAGCATCACGTTCTAAGTGGGGTTCTTGCAACTTCAAAAATTGTAAATATTAGACATTTTAATAAATTAATCAAGATGAACACATGCATTAACAAAATTATACATGTAATAAAAAAATGACAAGTGTTTAAATATTACCTCAATTGTGGTTCTTTGGGCCTCGAGTACAACCACACCGGGTGCCGTACCACCCCCGTGAGAGGCATCAATATCCTGCAAGAGTAAATATTGCATATATATTACAAATCTTTTAATATGTTAGATATAGTATGGAACAATTAAAAATTGAACAATAACAAATTTTTAAAACAATGTCCTTACCTGACCACCAGTCATCGTAGTGGTACCATGTCTTGGTTCAAGACCATAACAGGGTCCCCCACACGATGTGCAGACATTTGTCTCACTCTAAGGCACATGGGATGTCAGTCTATCCCCACCAACAGATGTCCCTCCACCACCAGAAGCTAGTGGTTGTACACCAGCAGAGGAAGAGGGCGCTCCCTGGTCAATAGTGGTTGTGTGTCGAGAGACCATCTCAGCTAGAGTAAAAAATGCATCCTATGTCTGGGAAACCATGTCATGTGTAGGAGGGATGTATTCCCTCAGTAGCTGGGCACGGGGTACAGGTATCTATGGATTGGCATCTCTATGCCTAGCATGGGGTCGGTGTTGGGGAATTCCCCTACCAACTCCCTGGAATCCCAACATGTCAAAATAGTTGACATGTTTCCCCATCACAAACTCTGCATACAATTTTCGGGGGAAGTACATCAGTACTTCCCTATTGTTGTGAGGGGGAATGTCAAAAACCATGTACCACCTATCCATCTAATTGTCTCTGATGGGTGGAAAAGTGCACCACTCAATAGAAATATGTGGCCTGCTGATCTCCGGGATGCCATCCGTCCCAGGCAGTCTAAACAATGAATAGATGTCTTGTTTTGTTATTTTCAGCTTTTTTACCTCATTGTAACTCAACCCATCAACATATTGTTTCCTTTTCCTCTCCCGGTAATATGCGATGCTATACAATGCATCATTCGATCTTGTGATCGTATCAACAATAGATAACAATGAATCTGACAGGGAGTGGCGGAGCTCATCTCCAACCCTCCAAGCCAAACCAATCTCTTTCAAATGGCCAATAAACCTCAGTATCTCCGCATTGTTATGATCCATAGTAGCCACTGCAATCATAAATACAAATAAAATATCATTAGAAATATAAACACATGATATAATTACATATCTAAGAACTGAAAACTATATAACTATTGACATATAAACTAAATCTATCATGTAAATTTAAAAATTGATCTTGAATTTTACAGTAAAGAATAGGCGGCATAATGTGCTGTTGATGAATAAAATCCCAGTATAGAAAACCATTTTGTTAGATATGTAATTATTTGTTGTAGTGTGATGTTTTTTGGACTCCAAAGGCTATTTAGCAAAAGTTTATGGATTTTATGGTTGCAAGAGTTCCACTGGATTAAATATTATGTATGATCTAGTATGTGATTGGCATGTTTAATCAAATACATCAACCTGCATATGTATCTCCACATTCATAGAGTCTATAGTTGAACTTTGTTGTCTTGACCTTAACCAAAAAGTACCCTTCGTTCAAGACGAAATATTTGTTAAAAGCATGGGAAGCTGAACTATACCTTATTTTGACACTTGGATTGGGAAGTTTCATCAAAACTATAAGGTGTTTATTGATGTTCTTGGAAGAGCAACTTCGAGAAGTTTCATCAAAATTATAAGGTGTTTATTTATGGATTTTGGTATGGATTCACAAGGATCCTTGTGAATATGCATATGGAAATAGTGATTTAGTGAACTTTATTACAATGAGAATGACACTTATTCTTAATATAGATACCATTAGAGAGAATATCATTTGGATTAGGATGTTAGTTTTACTATCTTTAATTAAAGGGGGTTATTGTTCAATAATCATTTTAGTTAATTGAAATGGGAAACTAATATTTAAATGAAAAGGGCTGTAGTTAGGGATAATTAATGATATTGGTAGTTATTTCATGTTTTAATTATTGTTAATGAGGGGAATTGTAATATGGATGAGACTAGTAGCTAGTCTCTATTCTAGTTATGGATCACGTTGTTAGAGTGTTAGTCTATTCATAAGCTATTTATTGTTAATGAGAGCTGCTATTGTTGAATGAAGTTGGTAATCAATTTCTAAGCCATTTATTAATAATGAAGATTATTATCATTTTGATGAGGGTGATATTCAATGGCTATGGTAGCTATTGTTAATTAGGGTGACTATATTTCTATGAGGAAGATAGGGTAATTCCTTTAGATGAGGCCACTTGTCAATTCCTACATCAATAATTGTTATCATAGATACAATGGGATGGTTTGGATCATATCACAACCAACTATATAAAATACACAACTTAAAGAATCAACATTAGAGTGTACAAAATGTCAAAAAAAATAAAACATGACAAGGAAAAAATCCCAATATATACATTTGTTTTTTGAGTTAATTGGGGTTTTGGTTTCCATTGGGCATGGGAATTTTAGGTATGAATTTTGTCAAATAATCAAAATTATTTAATTTTTATCATTAAATTGGGGAATTGGTTTCAATTGGCCAATTACATTGGGGTTCTTGTTTCCATTGGCTAATTTCATTGGGAAATTCCATTGGGTTTTTGTTTCAATTGGCCATAATTTAATTTAATATGGTTTAAGTTTTCAATCCGGGGCAAATAAATTGATGAAGAAAAATAAAAAAACATGAAAAGAAATGAGGAAAATACCTCACAAAGGGGAGGTTTATCCAAAGGTGGAGATGGAGGGCTCAAGCACACCCAAAATCGTGTTTTGGACAGTCGAGTTTTGCTCCTTGTTCGTCCAATAGCCACACGGTTATGAGAAAAAGACGGCCTCGGCCAATTTAAAGAAAAAAACAAGCTTTCCAAATCGTGCATCTATTTTAGTGAAAGAAATCGCGCATGCGATTTCATTCACTAAAATGGAGGTGCGATTTGTCTTACTATCCTAGTTGGCATGCCTATTTCCAGCCTTGGGATTAGGCTTGGCAAGTTCGGGATTGCTTGAGATGATCTCTTTTTTTGAATTAAAAGTGATTGACTTCACTCCACCATTGCATCTAAAAGGTCCCTCAACTTCTTGCACACACCCTTTAATATTATAAAATATTTTAAATAAAAACTACATATTAATTTTTTTATTATCTATTCAATACATAATAAACATAAATTTATACTAAATTAAATTAATCTTAAAAAGGAGCACTCATCTCAAGTAATTCCCATACCTAAGGTGTTACCTCAAAAAAGTAGTAAAACATTAAAAATGTAACAAATGATTGTGGTGGAACTTTCTTGCTACTACGATATTATTTTTATACATTTTGTTGGCTTTTTCTTTACAAGAAAATGAATTTCATAAATAAATAAAAAATATTTATTTTCTTAATATAATATATTTGTAATTTAAAAATTAATTTTTTTTTTATTTTTACCATTATTTAATTTGATAAAAATATAAATTTAAATTATAAATTTGTATTTTTACAATTATTTAATTTTATTAAAATAAAATTTTAAATTTTATAATAAAAATACATTTTCAAAATAATAACATTCCATCGAACAATAATATCCAAATTAATAGAAAGTAATGTTATTGAAACCCAAATACTTTATTAAAAACCTATAAATTCTATAAAACATTGTTTGCTTCATTTATTATGCGTTGCTATTGTTTGAAAACCTTAAACAATAGACATAACAAAAATTATATAAATTTTTTACTTAATAAGTAAAAATTAGAAAAAAATATAATTTGTTATATATTGTTATTTTTTATATAGTAAAAGTTAAACTATAAAGATTTAAGAAAACATAAAAAAATTTCAATTAATAAATATAAATGAGAAAAAACGTATGTGTTATTCATTGTTTTTTTTTGCTTATATTGTTAATTTGTTAAATAATAAATATGATAATGAATATATAAATTAAGTAATATATATATATATATATATATATTGAATTTAGTTATTTGATTGTTATTTTAAATAAGTTTTTAGTTGTTTTGAACTCCCACTCGGTTTTAACATAGCACATAGCATCATGTTTACTTTATGCCTTTTGCAATATATATTCTACAATAAGTTTAATAATTAAACTAAGTATTATTTTTCGTAAGGTTCGAATATCAAAGTTGGTCTTAGTGGCCATGGATATCTAGTAGTTTATGCAACTCACACTTTGTAAGAAATAATTCATTTAACTAGAAGAAGGTGAGAACAAATAAATGATAACTTATTAGTGACACTTAACTTGTGATCTATGGGGGTTCATGAGCCACAAGTTAAGTGGTTGTGCTAGTATCTTAGAATTTTTAAATTTTGGGTGGACTACTATATAGGATTTTTCATCTATGGACAAGGATTAGAGAAATGTACTATCCTGGTAATAACTTTAAGAATGTGAGATAACAAAAAAATTATTAAAAAAATGATGGTTAATAAATGGATAACCTATAGTTTGGGGTAGACTCCTAATTGACCCATAGACACACTATAACTTAGTGATGAGGAAGTTCAAGAGATAGGACAAAATGTAATTATGAGTATCATAATTATGTGTTTTTTAGGCGATGGCGGAGGGAGGGTTTGATTATTTTTTGATCAAATTTCTTTTGTAGTGTGAGTACAACCATTGTACGTCTTATCTCTTCTTTACGATGTGGGTTTTCCTTTAACTTATTTTTTTGATGCGTTTACACTATAAGTTTTATTGACTGCTGCCACTATTTGAAATGTCTCTTTGAGACTTCAAACAACTAGCACGCACTCCACCGAAAGAGGTGTGTGCATTAAAGTTGTCTCGGGATCCTTTGTCTAGGGTTTCTTCGACGATGGGTGTCCTGTTTCTTTCTTCTTTGTCTAATGAGGTTTTGCTACTGAACAATATCGTGTCCAAGGTTTCAGATAGTAGTTTGGTGTGCGCTCCTTCTGTTGTGGGTGCCTTGAATGGATCTATAGTTCGCCCTAGTTTGTGTAAGGAGTTTTCGGGGGTTTTCGATGGTGGTTTACTGGAGGATGAATGTCGGTCCAGATTCCCTATAAACTCTGGTCCTATGGTTGATGTTGCGGGGAGGCCAAGTATTTCAGCTGGTATGTATCTTGATTTTGCTAAGTCTTATCCTTTGATGGATGGTGAACAAGTTCATTAGAGGAAATTTCAATTTAAAATGGGCCTTCTAAAAATAATACAAATTCCATGTCATCATGTATTATCCAATCAAAATGCTTTAAAATTCAAAAAGGGAGCACCTCTTAAACAATTTTTTAATGTAAATTTGGGGATAGGTATCATAAAAAAAACTACTTTTTTTGTTCGTATTTTCGACATATCTCCCTATGTTTTTACTCAAATTTTGATCGGGAGAGCACATTGGAAGCGGGATTAAATTCCTCATCCAACGAGTACCCACTCGGCATACTTTTAACAGGCCTCGGTACCCCAAAAATAAGAAATAATTGAAAAACGTGATGATGATGTCATCATCACATTTTTTCAGGTATTTCTCATTTTTGGGGTAGTGGGGCCCGTCAAAAGTATGCCGAGTGGGTACTCATTGGATGCGAAATTTAATTCCGCTTCTAGCGTGCTCTTCCGATCAAAATTTGAGTAAAAACACAGGCATATATGTTGAAAATATGAACAAAAAAGTAGTTTTTTATTTTCTTCCTCCAAAATTAATAAATATTATTTTATTAATTTTCCTTAGGAGGCCCATTTTCAGTTGAAATTTCCTCTAATGCAAGTTCTTAGGGTTGATATTAATGAAGCTAGTTGTGGTTTGGTGAACAGTTCTGATACTGTTTTGGGTATTTCTTTCGGTTTGCTTCATTCGTGTGAGGAGGTGAATTGTGAAAAAGACCTGCATCCGAAGAGACCGAAGCAAATTATCCATAAATTATCCAAACTGGTGTTGATGGTTGTCGGTGAATATGTGGGGTTAAATGAAATTGTTTTGTCAAATTCTTTGACGCTGGTGGGTCGTTTTGGGGGATGAAAATATAGTCCTGAGAGTATCAAGAACTGGGTCTTGCAATCATGGCACGAATTAGTTAGTTTATGTACAGAGGTTTTTATTCTTTCTCGAGGGTGGATATCCTTCAAATTGCATTTTGCAGCTGACGCAGTCATGATCCTTGCAGGTGTATGGAGGCGGGATAGTTCAGGTTTTCTCCTGAAAAGATGGACAACCCTTTTTGATCCTCGCACAGAAAGGAATGATTCGATGCCCATATGGGTAAAACTCCCAAATATTCCTTTTGAATATTGGTCACTGGATTTCTTCAAGTTAATTGGGAATACTTTAGGTACTTTCTTAGAGGTGGATTTTTCTTTCCTTGAGTCGAGAGTTTGTTGTCTAGGGAAGGTATTGGTTCTTATTGACCTGCAGAAGGGGTTAGCTGCTAACATTGTGATTAAACAAGGGGATTTTGAATTCTTTCAACCTCTGGACTATATGGGTGTGTTGTTTATATGCAATAGATGTCATGTTTACGGACATGTGATCTCTTATTGTTCTCTTTCTTTTAGTCATTTGCATAACAATACTTCTTTTTCTAACTCCAAATATCATTGGTAGGTTAAGAATGTTGGATTTCCTGTGGGGGTTAATTCCTTTTTGGTGGCCACACCAAAGACCCCTTCTGCTTTGCCTTATTTCCCTCAGGATGTATTGGGGGTTAATTTGGGGATGGGTTCTGGTGTTGAGACTTATGAATTGGAGTCCCTTAAACCTTTGTGTTTATCTACACTTTATGAAGAATATCCTAAGTCTTTGATTAACAGTTTGATGGGTTCTAGGAACAATGAAGCGCCTTCTGGTATTTATAAGGCGATGTAATCATATCTGGGGGATTTAGGGTTTGTATCCCCTGTAAAAAACAAACCTGTATCAGGTGTTGGTTATTATATTCGATCATGTTCTAAGACTTTTAAGGAACCTCTGTGTGTGATTGACAGTGATAGATTGTCTTCTGGGATTTCTTGTCCGGGATCTGGTGGTCTAGTTTCTGATAAGGAACTTGTTGGTTGTGGGGTACCTGGGACACCTAGAGTAGTGCATGCCCTTTCATAATTTCCCTTATGATCATGATGACTCTAAACTATAGGGGTTTAGCTAGTATCCCTAAAAAGCCAGCGATCTGTAGACTGGTTGAGGATCAGTTTATTGATATTTTATTTCTACAAGAAACTATGGTAGATGGGGCTATGTGTGTGGGTGAGTTGGACTCGTCCATGATTAAAGGATGGAAGTTTTTTTATGTGGATGCAATAGGGAAGTCTGGAGGTCTTCTTTTGGGTTGGAGAACTTGTAATTTTAAGTTTTAAATGCATGGGATGTAGGTTTAGGGATTTGTGTTTCATTATACTCTACTGAGCTTAAACTGGATTTGTGTTTTGTTAATTTGTATGGATGCTACGTGGATAGGGAAAGGTTGTAGAAAAACAATTTTTCTCTGGATGGTCTAATGTGTGACAAGTTGATTTTTGGTGGGGATTTAAATTTCTCTTTGGGTTTATCGAAAATTTAGGATGTTAAATCTAGAGTAGACAATCTTACTGATTTTTTCACTATGTTGATGGATATGCATGGTCTTGTGGATATAACTTCATCTGTTTTACTCCCTACTTGGACTAATACGAGAGTAGGAGTTGAGAATATTTGCAAGAGATTGAATAGGTTGCTTATTCTGACTGATCTTCTGGATTGTGATCTAAAGATTCGTCAATGGGTTGGGTGTGGGGGGGATTCGGATCACTAGTCTGTGTTTCTACAACTATTTCATAATGATGCTAAAGCTCGAAGTCCTTTTAAATTCAATGCGAATTGGTTGGTGAATGATTAGTTTGTCTCTTTACTAAAAGCATCTTGGAAGGTATATGTTGAGAATCCAGTTATATCTCCTACTGCACATTTTTCTTCCAACCTCAAGCATATCAAAGAAGTATCTATCTTATGGTCAGTCAAGAAGAAGGCTCAGGAGGTTAAGGTTTTAGTCGATATTGAAAGACTAATTGTTCAGTCTTTAAATAAGGTAGGATTTAGTTTTTCTTCTATGGATAATTTGTCCTCTTTGATTGAGTTGTAGGCTTGTAAGAGGAAAATTCTACTAGATCGAGAAAATCAAGCTCGTTAGAAAAGCAGGGCTTTATGGCTCTTATGTGGGGATGATAATACACCATATTTTCATAAGTTCGCTAATCATAGGAAAAATATTAATTCAATATGGAAGATAGCTGATAATGATGGTAATATTGCTGAAGGTTTTGAATCTATTTCTAGGGTGGGTGTTCATCATTTTGAGTCGTTGTTTGAAGAAGATAAAGATCTGTGTCTTCCTAAAATTGTGAAGATAGCTGGGAATTTACCTACTTCCATTACAAAAGGGGAAAATGAGGAGCTTATGAACCCTGTTACTTTGACTGAGATTCAGTCTATTCTATCCTTGAGCAAGAATGATAAGAGTCCTGGACCAAATGTGATACCAATTGAGGTATATAGGGCATTATTTGATGTCTTGGGTCTAGATTTATTGAGGGTAGTGGAATATTCATGTAAAAGTGGTAAAAATCTTGTAGTTTTTAATACCACTTTTATTGCATTAATTCCTAATATAGATCAGCCGAAATCCTTCGAAGATTTTCGGCCAATATCTTCATGCAATTTTATATACAAGATTATTGGAAAGATCATTTCTATACATATCAGGAAGTTTTTGGGGAGTTATATATCTTGTGAACAGTTTGGATTTCTACCTGGGAGACAAATTCATGAAGCTGTGGGGGTGATTTAGGAAGGATTCCATACTATTCATAGCAAGCATTTTAATTCAGTGGTATTAAAAATAGACTTGTCAAAATCCTATGATCATGTTAGCTGGACATATATTCGAGTGCTTCTATCCAAAATGGGGTTTTCAGGGATTTTTTTATCTTGGGTTATGAGTATTCTTACCTCTGTTTCTTTTTCCTTACTTATAAATGGTGCTGCATCACCTTTTTTTATATCTAGTAGGGGACTTAGGCAAGGTTTCCTTCTTGCTCCATTGCTTTTCCTTATAGTTGTTGAAGGTTTGGGAAGGGAAATTATGTGAGCAAAATCCTGTGAGGATTTACATGGTATTTATTTTGGAAATAATATATCCTTATCTCATGTTATTTTTGTGGATGATATTGTAATGGTAACTGATGGATCGGAACAGTCTCTCTCATCTTTGTATGAAATTTTACTGGTATTTTGTAAAGCATCTAGGATGAAGATTAATGGAGATAAATCTTCCTTTTAAGTCTCAATTAATTACTTTATAGAATATTTTTTCCTATGATGTTATTAAACTTGAGATTGGTTTGAAGTATCTGGGATTCTATATTAAACCTTGTAGATATCCCATAAAGGACTTGGATTGGTTGATAGCCAAAGTGGAAAAAAAGATTATGAATTGGAGCTTCATATGGTTAACCAAGGGAGGTAAGCTTACATTAATTAAATCTATTCTTGAATAGATTCCGGTATACTGGATGCATTTCTGGATACTAGTGGAGATTATTGAAAGGATTAGGAAGTTGTGTTTCAAGTTACTTTGGTCTGGAAATAAGGATTCTTCTAGTTTACCTTGGACTTCCTGAAAAAAATTGGCTTGCCCTAAGTTTATGGGGGGTTGGGGGTTAAAATTTCCTGCTATTTTTGATAAGGCACTTGCTGCAAAGAGTGTGTGGAACTTGATCCATGGTTCGGAATTATGGATTAAAATTGCTTTGCAGAAATATGTCCATCCTAGTTCCTTATTGGATTGGATTAGATCTTCTGTTAAATAGAAGAGGAATATTTCCATTTGCTGGAAAGCAGTGTTATGGTCGTTTGATATTATTGGTAATTATCTTGTTTGGAAGGTAGGGAATGGGGATGATGTACGCATTGGTCTGGATCCATGGGTTGGATGTAAATGGAGACATTTATTACCTCCTTCAATTGCTGATAAATTACATTATGTTGGGATTTTTTCCTTAAAGATATTGGAAGTCCTGGAACATCTTTCTTGTTTGATCAGCAATGGCTTTCTGTGGAAGATATTGGGATAGTGGATCAACTTGATGTTTCTCTATGGAATGGTTATCTTGCTAATCTCAAATCTATTCATGTTAGATTAAGAAATGAAGCTGATGCTTTGGTTTGGAATCAATCCAAATTGGGTAAATATACTCCAAAAGATTTATATTTGCGAATCATTTGGTTAGAAATGAAATGGAATTTTCTTGGTGGTGGAAAGTGTTGTGGATGTTTAAATGCCCACTCAAGTATAAAATTTTCTGTTGGTTTTTGTTTTCTTGTAGAACTCTTACATGGGATGTTTTGGTTTGGAAAGGGAGGGAAGGACCTGGTAGATGTTATCTATGTAAGAAGGAACTTGAATCAAACTATCATTTAGGTGTTGATTGTGTTTTCACTAGAAGTGTTTGGCCTGATATTGAGATTAAGTTAAATCTGTTGCATTTATGGTCTAGGGATTCAGTGATTTCTTGTATGAAGTCTTGGTGTCTCAATGAGAAAGTCAAACTTATAAGGTCTTTAGTGTTATAGTTTTATGGTTTATTTGGAAGGCCAAGAATCAAAGCTGTTTTGAAGATATAAATATTGTACCATCACAGGTTTCTTCTTTTAGTTTGGGATTGTTGCAATATTATCCTCAGGATAAAATTGCTATGAATATCAGAAATATTGTTGAAGAAATTATTGATAAATCTTTTTCATGGAGGTATTTTGATGGGTCGGCAGTAGGTGATCCTAAAATATGTGGAGCTTGTGGTAAGATTTTCATTATTGGTGATCATTATTTTTCCTTCAAAGCTGGATTAGGAGTTGGTACTAATAATTTTGCTCAGCTATGTGCTTTATTTATTCTTCTATATTTGGCTTGGGTCAATCATATTAATAAAATTCAGATTTTTGGAGACTCACAGTTGGTCATTAATTGGGCTAAAGGTAAGTACAAAATCCAAAATCTTATGCTTTCTCGGGTTCTTCTAGAAGTCAATCGGTTATCTGATATGTTTAAGCTAGTAGATCTAAAGCACATATATCATGAAAGGAATACTCATGCAGATGAATTAGAAAAATCTGGAGCGTCTGTTCTGGAAGGATTCTGGTATATTAAAGAATTTACAGCTTCTAGCAACTTTGAGACTTATTAGACTTTTTAGTTGGTGATGTTATGATGTTGTTGGATGTTGTTCTGATACTGATGGTTGTTGATATGTGGCTGCTGGGTTTGTTTTTTGATGATGCTGATGCTGTATTGTTGAAGATGGATGTTGTTTTGGATGTTTGGATGTTGTTATGATACTGATAGTTGTCGTTCTATCGCTGTTGGGTCTTGTTTTTAGATGATGGTGATGTTGTTTTGTTAAAGATGTATTATGTTTTGGGTGTTGGTGCTAATTCTGATGGTTATGTACTATTTGGAGATGATATTAGTGATGTTGGTATGCTGATGATGATTTGGGTGTTGATATATATGATGAGTTTGTTTTGGACATTATCCTAGTTTTTGTAATTTCGATTTGATATATGATCTTTTGTTGTGATTCATGCATGTCTTTTGTTGGAACATTAGGGATGAGTTTTGATCATCCTTGATCTTATGTAAGAAGTACAGGTGATAATTTTTGAAACACTGTATAAATGGACAAAGATTTTGATCCATCTGAAGAATGTTTATATAATTACGTTTTTTTTCTAAGGAAAAAACTATAACTTAGTGATACTTAACTTGAAATCTGTCCACATTCACCAACTAGAAATTAAATGGTTGTACTAGTAAGTAAATATATTAAAATTATGTCTCAAGTATTTATGTAAAATAAATATGCTAAAATTATTTAACATATCATTTAAATTTAAAAACTTAATAATAAAAAAATTAAAATTTCATTTAAATTTAAAAAGTTAATAATAATAAAAAACCATGACATTAAATTTATGTTGTTGATTATTTTATCGTTATACACTAGAAATTTGGTTAAATTGATATATTTTCATTTTTATAAGTAAACAAATCGATGATAACAGTGGTTAGATTTGTATTAAAACCTTTCCATTTAAAATGCTTAGCAGTGAGACCTTTTATCTAAAAAAAGCTTACGTTTGGAGATTTTGAAAAATATGGTTATGGTGGTTAGATGCGGAAAAACATCTTATCGTCGACAAAGATAAACACGTAATGAATACAAACCCATTTATTAAAATGATTTTCCATTTTCTCTTTAAACAGTTTACTTGCAATTTTTGGTTGGGATTCCCCTTGCTTTGTGTCTCTCACTATGCCGTTTTTGTTTAAGAGTAGTTACACAGGGAAAATTGAGGCAAATATGAACATAACAGTCTATGGTAGATCATTTTAGTTCAATAATCCCGAGGTTGGAGTACCACGACTATACAACACAAGCCAGAGTGTCTGCTTCCTGATATATATTGATTTTTTGTGAGTTTCTTTATTTATTCCATAGATCTGATCCAATATCACGGATATTAACTTAGTTTCTTTGTTTATTATCTTTCATCCAATCTTTGTTTTATTGGTTGGATTATGCACTGATTAATTTATTTATGATTGTTTTTTTTCTTTTTTCTGTATTTATTTTTTGCTTCCAATACCATAAGCATGAAGAATATAATAGGATGTATGAAGATAATGAAAATGGACTCAAGATCGATATTGAAGAGGTGGGTACAATTTTCATCTAAATTTTCCATTATCAAATTCTAATTGCTTAACTATTTTTCTCTTTTAATGAATTAAAGAACCTGTAAAGGAATTTCAACCATGCATTTCTCTTCTTTCGTTTATTTCAAAGAACTAAATTATTCCCATATTTTTTCTGGAATAAAGTTTTATAGAGATACATACCTCACAATATTTTATCAGAATCATCGTTCTAGTGAAAGGTCACCTAGGTGCTGTCTAGCTTCACCTGGAATAGTTAACCGCCACTAATTTTCATTAGTTCATTGTTCTCTTATATTATGGCATGTTGTTCTATTTCTAATCTTTTCTTTTTCCGTAAGAAGTGTTTACAATCCAGGTAGTAAAAGGCTCATGGAACCCAAACCCAACTTGAAAACCCTAGTTTGGGAATCCGTTGAGTGCTAATAACACTAGGGTATGTGGAATGAGTGTTCTAATGGGTTAATAATAAGCCTAAAAATTAAAACATTAGTTAGATCTGTGACCATTTGCAATTTAGTTGTCGTGAATGTCCATGCCACAAATAGTGGCCATTATATTTGCTTGACCTGGGTACCTGGTTCTTATAAGAAGGATGGTAGAGGCCCAGCTTCCTTCCTTTTGCTGTCATTTCAATTTTTTTTGGTGGGTTTTTGGGAGTTATTCTCCTTTTTATGTCCTTTTATGACATCACTATATGGGTATTGGAAGATGCGTTTATAGAGAATAGGATTTCAATTTGGTAATTCGCCGACTTCTTCATCAGCTTAGGGTTTTCACAATTTCACATATGAGCGACCGACGTGAAATTGTTTATGCGGGTCTAACTGTTCTCAAAATATAACCATACCTGCACGATTAAGATGCTCTCCTTGCCATATTTTCTCGACACAAAAGCATAGAGTCAAATATCCCACGCCCCAAGGCAAAAGGAGCAGAATCATCAACAGTATTGCAACTCTCACTTTCATGTAACATACAATGTAGGTGGTTCCTTCTACAATTCTCTTTTATCACTTTCAGGATAGCCCTTCCTTCTTCCAATATACAAGTCATGCAGGCTGTTATTATGAAACTCAATGAATCAATCAAACCATTCAAATGTCCTACCCGTGAGTTGCTAACTTTGTTGTTGTCAATATTTGATAGCCAAAACCAAGCCGACTAAACTTGGGTTTAGGGATCAGTCGAAATAAAATTTTAAATTTTCACTTTTCACACCGACCACTTTACCTTTTTTCTAGTCAGGTGAAACTTGTCTATGTCCGACTAGACAAGTTTTTAAATTTTAGTCGGTCCTACACTCGACCAAAATTACTCCGACTTACTTGTCCGGCCGGTTTTTACCTCGACCACTTTTTACTTCGACCAAGTCGGTTGACTTCTTGTCTTCGACCAATTCGGCTTCTTCGACCAAGTCGGTAGCTTCGACCAAGTCGGTTGCTTCGACCAAGTTGGCTCACTACTTTCCTTCGACCAGTCGGCTGACTCAACCGACCACTCTAGTCGGCTCACTTTGGTCGAAATCTGCAGAATGTGTTTCTTTGTCACATACCCCAATTTTGTAAAATTTTGTAAATTGTTTTAACTATATTCCTGAGACATTATGTTAAATTTAATGCTAAGTAGGAACTGATGACTTAGCAGAGTCAACAGAATTGAAATGTAATTCAGAATATTTTATTATTAATAAATAATTTGTGGAGACAACAGCATGGGAGAGCTGTTAAAAAGAGGTTACTAGTCAAACTGGTGGATGGAACTAGGTGGAAGGAAAAAGACAAGTGGCAGCATCCTCAAACACTTCCTAAGTTGCAGGTGGAAACTTCCCTATATTTGGGGTCATGATCCCCCAAGAAAGTGGGATCAGAGCATGTGGCTCATTAAATGACAACTAACCCAAAAAGACCTAGGCAATCTTTTAAAAGTAACCAATGAAGAGAGCTAAGGCCGCTCAGATGTTTTCCAAAGAGAATTCATTCAGGTGAATGATATTCAGGAAATTCATTGAGGGAAAAGGGAAAAACAGTAACGAAGTTGTTCTGAGAGGATTGCTGCCGTAACTTGGTTTATTACAGCTTGTTAGCTCAGAGAACTGACTGATAAGTTCTGGATTAATACTGAGTTTGAAGACTGGTATCTGAATTTGCTGCACCTAGTTCCAGCCAGGGAGACCAGAGCAAGCTCGGGGGTCCTGAGGAGTCGCTGTTTGAGTGCTCTCCAGGAGTTGGTGGAGAGGAACGACCTCTCATTGTTGTTGTTGTCCACAGCTTAAACAGGTTCTAACACTTGACTGTTTATGTTTTTAGTAACTGTGAATGCTTGAATGTTATGTTGTAGTTATGATAAAAGGATTTGCTAGTTTAGTAATGTAAATGTTCTTAGATAGCAATAATAGAAACTGTTGATGAAGAATAAAGACCCACAGTGTTTTTCCACATCTGGGTTTTACCAGATCGTACTCCAGCACAGGGGTAAATTTAAATAAGAATAGTATGATGATATTGTAGAGTAGTAGTTTCTTTATCTATCCTTCAGAAAAGATATTTCATTGATAGTTGTAAGAGTCTTAGTTAAAAAAATTATTTCCTTGTACTGTATCTTACTTTCAGTAATTTTATAGTGTAAAGAGTAAGTAGTAGATGTTAGACTAAATAAATTTATTTCCTGTTTTACCATACAGTTCCTTTCTTCCAAATCAGAATAATTTCACTACTATATGTCTAATAATAAACTGAAATTAGGAGTAGTTTTATAATGATTAGATACTACTGACAAATCAATATGGTTTAGATTTTATGAATGTTTTGTGATATATTCATTTCATTATTTTTCTTTCTTTTATGAGGAACTGAGCTCGAACAAGTTCCAGAGCTGATAATCTTTTTATTTAGAATATGAGAAAAAGTTAATATTTGTGTTTATAAGTTAAAAATCTGTATAGAGTTAATTACATTCTGGATATATATATAAATAAACAAAATAACTAAGAAAACAATTTAATTTATGGCATAATTTATACAAGAGTTAATTAACAAGTACTATTCTTTTAATATACTTATGAAAATAAACTAAGGATATTAATATAAAGACTGTAGAAATCACAGAGAGATAATACAGACACTATAATAATAATAAGGTACTTTATTTATGCAGTATAGAAATATTATTACTATTATATAAAGTAGTATTCTTGTTATCATAAGTATATTCCAGAACTATTTATACTGTCTGAGAATTCAAGAAAAATGACAGTTCTTACTACTACGGTAAAAAAAAATATATAAAAACCCTATATCATTTAACAGGTATAAACTAAACATTTATAATTACAAATTCTTATTAACAAGAGAATTAAATTATAAATCAGGTATATAAACCCTAATAATAATATTATCTTTAAATAGTAATAATTCAAATGCATTTTGTGCAGGAAGAAAATAATAGAAGTACAGGATACTCGTTTATCGAGTTTCTTTACATATTATAAATATAACTAATAACCCTAACATTACGAAAGCACCTTTTTCAACTCTGTAATAATTTTAAAATGAAAGGAAAAGAGTTATTTCTTCTTCACTATCAAATAGGGTTAAACCCTATAAAATCAAATTTATACAAGTAAAACAATAAACGATGGAGCAAACAGTATTTATAACTTATATAATAAATGAGGGTAAAAACCCTAGCCATCTAAAATAATACAAATAAAACCCATTCTTGGTTAATAACCCACGGCCGTAATAAGAAAATTACACATGAAGGCTCACAGCGTGTTCATTACTTTAAACACATATTTTCTAAATCAAAACATAATTTACAATCACGGTCGAAGCCGGAGAGCTCTGTAATAGAGCTAGGGAATTAACACAACGATGTTTAAAAATGATCAAACAACCAAATTAATTGAAAACATTGAGGGATTAATAGGCCGCAACGACCAATCCCTATTTACCCCATAAGGGTTTACACAAGGTGGATGAGCCATGGAGAAACCAGGGCTTACCGTGGCCCTTATCGCCGCAAACCTGTACTCCATGCGCTTACTGAGAAAGGAGGCAGATCATATCTGCAAAATAAAAATTCCTTCGACTATTAAATTTATATGAAAAGCAACAAATTGAATATACAAGAAATGGGTATTATCCTTAAAATAAAAAGAAGCACTTCTTACCTTAGCAACTAAAAAGTTAGAACAACAATGTAGCGACCAGCATGAGTGCAACACGAGCAAGAAGGATGCCCTTCGATGGCAAAAGAGACGGCGTTATTCATATACTTAACAACCACTGACAGCAGAGAACCTAAGCTATTCATCGGACAGAATAAAACCTATAGCCAGCTGTGATACTATTCTCCTTTACAAAATAATACTCAGTATATAGTGTTATCAAGCCACGATACTCGGAATGAAGGAACCATTGCAGTAGCAGTAAATTGAAGGAGAAATGGCGAGGACTATTACAGTCAAGGTTTTAAAGCTTAAGCTATTAAGGCAGCTAAGTAAGTATAGCAAACAGAAGCACTAAGAAACGGACTCCACATGGGTACAATAGCACAAACGATGCAGAGAGAACAAGCCTAATGCAATCACAGTATTTCACAGGTGACAGAGCGATGGAGCAGCCGGTTTTCTTCACAGAGGACGGACCAGAGCCCGAAGGCAAAGGAGAATAATGAGATTAGGTCTTGGAGAAGACTCATTTTAACCCTGAAATGCATGGCCCAAATGTAGCCATGTCGCCATGCAAATATTATTGCCACAGTGGGTTGTTCTCTATAGTTTGTGGAGCTAATCATATGGAGCAATTGTTGACATTCGTTCAACCATCTCCAAGGTATACCTTATTCCTACCAAGTCAACCTATAATTGAAACATTATAACCAAGCATTGTTAATACATAAATCTATCATTGGAACTTACCACCGCTACAAGATTTAACAAATCGTTACATTATGTTATAATACATTGTCACCCGTATTATATTATCATCCCTTATGATGCAATCAAACGATAACCCTAAGTTCATCGTGGTACAACCAATCAAACGGTAAAGGATCTTGTAACATGTTATGGTATGTGTTAAACCTTTGATTTAAGAACACTTTATCTAGGGATAAGTGTAATAACTTTACCTTTTATACAATTTTGAAATATTTAATGTAAACTTAGAATGTTTAATGCAAAGATTCTAAGAGTTATCCTTAGAATGAGACTACAAACATAAATGGTCTTGGACATGACTATAACCTGTTCATCTGTGTGAATAACCACTTCGTCATTTGACACCTTACAGCCTTAATAGAATAAGTTTGTAACATGTTTATGGGAGAAAAATATAATACTTATGGTTAAGTAAACATATTATTTTTTTACAAGAATTTCACCAACATTTATATTATGATTATAGAGTATACTATTGGTACACTTTAGAGAGGTTATAAATTCAACCTTAGTAACTATTATATTATAATATTAACCATGATGGTCTTTCCATAATCATCTATGTTTCAAATGCTTAGAAGATAATTTTAGCAACTAAACATTTTGATGAATGCATCATCTGGAATAGATGTTGTTAACTTAGAACTTATCACATATGAATGTGAAGTCTTTTAAAAGAAGGTTTATCAACGTACTGGTTAGACCTTGAAACTTTATGTTATACATTCTTAATGATTAAGATATTAACCAGTTTACAGTATGTGATCCATCAAATCTAAAGTAAACTTTAGTATGTGTTGACTCAAAGGTAATGTAAATAAGACCTGGTGCATCAGCATGAGTATATCCCTATCTATGGATAGTTTGAGTTAGAATCAGTAAATTGTAAACCCCTTATTTATACACCTTACGAGGTAAGAGTATTTGTGTTTTCTTAAACATAAACTTTGAGCTTCATTTTCCTACGTGTAATCAATCTTATTTAAAGATCCTTTGACACTGATAACTATGGTAGATAATAGACCGTTCAGTAATCTTAAGAACTATAATGTTACTTCTACTAGAATGAAGAACTGATAACGAATTTACCTCAGTAAGCATTGAAAAGTGCTTAGCTGCTAATGTCTTACTGAACTTGAATTGCAATTGAACTGGTACATAAAGACTTTCAAAGTTTTACTTGCAGCAGCCAATCTTCTTACCTGTAATCTGTAAGGACAGAAGGAACTTTCTGCATTAGCTCGGAAGCTAAGTAAGCCCAGTTTCATGACAGCCCCACATTATGTATGCAAAAAGAAACAAGTCAGTAAACTGAAAGGATTGTTTTATCACTCTATACAAATAACATATGAATTTTAATAATAAGCTGTTAATCTTTAACTAATTAGATGATTATTTAACTGCATTTAATGTTAATATCATGTAAATTAAAAATTTTAAATTTTTTGGGAAATTTGGGGTTTTGACATTCTTAGTCTAAAGACTTAAGAAATTACAAATGCTTTTCACATGTGAGTAAGATGAAGTAAAATAGACACATTTACAAATCCAAATAACTTATGATAAACATATGCCCAAATATGTAGGAAGACTTGAGTCGACCAATGTGCCGTAAAACTTGGAACTTTCACGCGGTGAGATTTTTATGGGTTCTTGTTCTTTTACTTATCAGTAATTGTAAAATACTTTTATAGAAGTAAATCTGGAAATATATGTGGCCAAATAATCATGCATTCAACCACAAACTATTTCATATATTAACTATGCGGAAATACAAAGTATTACAAACTTGTCGGTTACAAACTAGTCGGTCCAGACTTGTCGATCCAGACTCGTCGGTCTACAGAGCTTAAACTCTTCAACTAAATCACATGCACAGAAGCTTGAGCTTCGACTTCTTTTTCTCACCCAGAGTTCCTTCAGTGTCTATTACTTGCGTTGTCTCTGTGTTCCTGTGTAAACTGATTTACAAATTGCTTCTTCTATTTATAGGCAACATGAAGATTGCTACAGCATGAGCCGACTGACTTGCCATTAAAGACTATAATAACTATCTACCTAAAAACTTAGCTTCTGAAATGAATTAGACTGAATTACGTTTCCTACTCGTGGACTTTTCCTTCTTATGAGACTGACAAACAAGATCTTGATTTGTACAGCCTCTGACAAAGTCGGCTGAAATTCAAGTACAGATCTACGAGTAATTACATTTTTCCAACACTCCCCCTTAATTATAAGCAGATGGGGTTTTTAAAACAAAAATTTACAAAATGTTTCAGAGCTTAGACATGCTCTGTTTATGACAGAGTTCACTGTGGAGAACTTGTCATTCCAAGATAACTACGCAGATACTGGAATGTGTCCTTTGCCAATGGCTTTGTGAAGATGTCGACAAGTTGGTCTTCAGACTTGCAGAATTTCAAACAAATTTCCTTGTCGTTTACCAACTCTCTTATAAAATGAAACCTTGTGTCGATGTGCTTGGTTCTCTTGTGAAACACATGATTCTTAGATAATGCTATGGCTGAATTGTTGTCGTAGAATATTGTTGTCGGTTCTTGATGGTTCTGTGACAAGTCTTTTAAGACTCTTCTCATCCAGACAGCTTGACATGCAGCACTTGTTGCTGCAACATACTCTGCTTCAGCTGAAGATAGAGTTACTATGGGTTTTTTCTTTGAAGCCCATGAAACAACACATGTACCGAAATGAAATGTGTACCCAGATGTGCTTTTTTTGTCATCTATGCTTCCTCCATTGTCACTGTCAGTGTAACCAATGAGTTTAAAATTTTTTGAGGTTGAATACATAATACCAAGGTCTTTTGTGCCATTTACATACCTTAGAATTCTTTTACCTACTTGCCAATGTGAGACTTTTGGTGACTCCATGAACCTTGAGATCAGAATTACACCATACATAATGTCTGGTCTTGTTGCTATCAAATACATAAGGCTGCCAACAAGCCTTTTGAACAGCGTAGGATCTACAGTGGATCCTTCATCATCCTTGCTCAATTTTAAACCTGTTATCACTGGTGTTGGGGCTGTCTTGCAGTTAGACATGTTAAACCTTTTTAAAACTTCACTTACATACTTAGACTGTGATATAAAGATACCACTTTTAGACTGTTGAAATTCAATGCCCAGGAAAAATTTCATAAGCCCTAGATCAGTCATTTCAAACTCACTTTCCATGACTGTTTTAAAATATGTTATGCCATAATCACCAGTAAATATTAAATCATCTACATACAGGCAGACAATTAACATCTTGCCTTGCTCATCAACTTTGGTGTACAAAGTCAGTTCACTTTCACTTCTGTGAAATCCATTTTCAATGAGATAGGAATCAATCCGACTGTACCAAGCTCTAGGAGCTTGCCTCAAACCATAGAGTTCCTTTTTTAACCTGTAGAATTTATGCTCTTGACCTGGAACTTCATACCCTTGTGGCTGTTCCACATATACTTCCTCTTCTAGATATACATTTAAGAATGCCGACTTGACATCCATTTGAAGAACATGCCATTTGTTTTGTACAACAATGGCCAAAACTGTTCTGATTGTATCCATGCGTGCAACAGGTGCAAACGTTTCATAGAAGTCAAGGCCGGGTTGTTGTGTGAACCCTCTTTCTACCATTGTTGCCTTGTGCTTTTGCACATTCCCATCAGCATCTTGCTTTGTCTTATAAATCCATTTGACATTGATTACATTCTTGTCTTTCGGTACATCGACTAGTTCCCATGTCTGGTTTTTCTCAATGCATTCTATTTCTTCATCCATGGCTTGTGCCCATACTTCTTCTTCAACAGCTTCTTCAAATGTTAGTGGATCATATATAGGGGAAAATAATGAAAACAGAGAGAATGAATTATGTGTACCAGCTTCATATATCTCTCACAGACTTCTTGTCTTCACTGGTTCTGTCGATGTCGACCTCAACGAAATGTTTGATGGAGTCTGTTGTCCTCTTGGTGTACTTGTCGGTGTAGCTTGAGCTGCTACCTGTGTCGATGGTCCTTGTGTTGAACCATGTCTTAGTGTCATGGGAGTCGACGGTGCTTTGACCGGTTGACTTACATGTGGTATTTGAACCACTTCCTCTTCCATATCATCATTGTCGACGCTCAACACAATCTTGACATTTGTGTCAACGGTTCCATCCCATGATTCATTCTCGACAAATTGAACATCCCGAATGATTATCACTTTCCTTGTGATAGGGTCATACAACTTGCATGATTTTGTGTCTTCTGAATAGCCGACAAAAATACATTTCTGTCCCTTCTTGTCTAGCTTCCTTCTCAGCTCATCTGGAATATGAGCATATGCAACACAACCAAAAAAATTTAAATGGGAAACACTATGATTCATACCTATCCATGCTTCTTGGGGAACTTTGTTCTTCACACTCTTTGTCGGACATCGGTTCATAATGTATATGGAAGTTGCGACTGCTTCACCCCAATACTCATTTGGCAAATGCTTGGATGTAAACATGCTGCGTGCCATCTCCATGATGGTTCTGTTCTTTCTTTCGGCTATACCGTTCTACTGAGGTGTATACCGTGCAGTGAATTGTTTCTGTATGCCATGGGTCTTGCAAAAATTCAGAAATTCATTTGAAACATATTCACCTCCTCTGTCGGTCCTTAAGATCTTAATGCGGTGACCACTCTGGTTCTCCACGAGTGCCTTGAACTGCTGAAAATAACCAAATGCAATAGATTTGTGTTTCAAGAAATATACCCATGTATTTCTTGAGTAATCATCAATAAAGGTTAGAAAATATTTGCAGCCACCAATGGATGATGTCTGCATTGGACCACAAATGACAGAGTGCACAATTTCAAGTGGTGTGCATGCTCTATAGGACTTTCCAACTAGAAATGTCTCTCCGTGCTGCTTACCAAAAATGCATCCTTCACAAACCCTCTCTGGTTTGTCAATCAATGGTAATCCCTTCACCATATTCTTTGTGTGTAGTAGCTTTAGCCCACCAAAATTCAGATGTCCAAATCTGAAATGCCACAACCAAGATTCATCCTGAACTTCTGTCTGAAATGCAGCTTGCAAATTAGTGCTGCAATTTTCTCTCTTGTCGAGGAGCTCGACTGTTTATTCACTTTCTACCTTGAATGCAGCTCCTATCTTTGTCTTCCCTTTTATGTCGGGAACTATCCTCAATGGAAACAAGTGATTGCTTGTCATTGGCACTTTTGCTATCAGCTAGTCGCTTGGACCCTTGTCTTTGATCACACAGTGTTCATCTTCCATGTACTCTGTATCATTTTTGTAACAACTGTCCAATGCTTAACAAATTATGTTTCAGACCTTCGACATGATAGATATCAGGGATATACTTACTCTCCCCCTGTTTGGTTAGAATATCAATAGTGCCTTTTCCTAAGACAATAAATTGGACATTGTTTCCAAGTGTAACATCAGTTTTAACTGAATTGTCTATACTGGAAAACAGATTCAAATTACCAGTCATGTGATTGCTGCATCCTGAATATAAGTACCATATGTCATGTGGACTTTCTTGAACATCATTGCATTCAAGTGGAGATGTCGATGCCATTAACATTGCACCTGTTGAAGTGTTGGTGCTGGTCGACTAACTTGGGATTTGTATTCCTTGGTCATATTGCTTCTTCCTACATTCATATGCATAATGACCAAACTTTTTACAGTAATGACATTGAATTTTTTATTTATCAAACCTCTGGCCACTTGGCTGACTTGGGTTCTGGTTATCTCCTCTACCACTGACATTTGCAGGAGTTCTGCCTCGTCCTCCTCTTGAAGAAATTCTTCCTCTTCCTCTGAAGTTGTTTCTCCCCCTGCCTCTACCACAGCTTATGGATGACTGTGCTGCAAATGCACCTTCCAATGATGTATGTGATCTTCTGATTCTATGTTCATGATTGATGAGTGAAGCTTGCAGCTCATCAATGGTAAATGTTGACATGTTTGTGTGTTCCTCTAAGGTCACAACCAAATTTTCAAATCTTGGGGGAAGACTTCTGAGAATTTTTTCAACAGCCCTTTGGTTTGATACGGGTTCTCCATGACATTTCAGTTGGTTTGTCAACCCAACAACTCTGGTGTAGAATGTGTCTACATTCTTTGAATCTTTCATGGATAGAGATTCAAAATCTTTTCTCAGAATCTGTAGCTTGGATGTATTTACCGTATCCAAACCTTGATAGGCAGTCTCTAATGTATCCCATGCTTCCTTAGCATTAATCAATAGCATGCTATTCTTGGGAGTATGCTCTCATGCATAGCTTGATGTATGAAAAACAAAGCTTTTCCATCTTTCTTCCTCTGTTCTCTCAAGACATCTTTCTCAGCCTGTGTGAGATTGTTATATGCTGCCATGTCTGCTGGTTCTGCATAACCATGCTGGACTATCTCCCAGACATCTTGACCTCTGAATAAATCCTTCATTGTTAAAGACCAATATTCATAATTCTTTCCTGTAAAACTTGGAGGTTACAATGAACCAGAAGTGGAAGCCATTTTTAATTTTTAATTAACTTTCCTTAGAAAATTAAATTCCACTTTTTAAGACAATATTTCTTTCCTAAAATATTGGGCTGATATAAACCTTGCTCTGATATAACCTTGCTCGGATACCAAATAGCCAAAACCAAGCTAACTAAACTTGGGTTTAGGGCTCAGTCGAAATTAAATTTTAAATTTTCACTTTTCACGCCGACCACTTTACCTTTTTTCTAGTCAGGTGAAACTTGTCTATGTCAGACTAGACAAGTTTATAAATTTTAGTCGGTCCTACACTTGACCAAAATTAATCCGACTTACTTGTCTGACCAGTTTTTACCTCGACCACTTTTTACTTCAACCAAGTCGGTTGAATTCTTGTCTTCGACCAAGTCGGCTGCTTCGACCAAGTCGGTAGCTTCAACCAAGTCGGTTGCTTCGACCAATTCGGCTCACTACTTGCCTTCGACCAGTCGGCTGCTTCAGTCAGCTGACTCAAACGACCACTCTAGTCGGCTCATTTTGGTTGAAATATGCAGAATGTGTTTCTTAGTCTAAAGACTTAAGAAATTACAAATGCTTTTCACCTGTGAGTAAGATGAAGTAAAATAGACACATTTACAAATCCAAATAACTTATGAGAAACATATGCCCAAATATGTAGGAAGACTTGAGTCGACCAATGTGCCATAAAACTTGGAACTTTCACGCGGTGAGATTTTTATGGGTTCTTGTTCTTTTACTTATCAGTAATTGTAAAAGACTTTTACAGAATTAAATCTGGAAATATATGCGACCAAATAATCATGCATTCAACCACAAACTATTTCATATATTAACTATGTGAAAATACAAAGTATTACAAACTTGTCGGTTACAAACTGGTCGGTCCAGAATTGTCGGTCCAGACTCATCAGTCTACAGAGCTTCAACTCTTTGACTAAATCACATGCACAGAAGCTTGAGCTTCAACTTCTCTTTTCTCACCCAGAGTTCCTTCAGTGTCTATTATCTGCGTTGTCTCTGTGTTCCTGTGTAAAATGATTTACAAATTGCTTCTTCTATTTATAGGCAACCTGAATATTGCTACAGCATGAGCCAACTCACTTTCCATTAAAGACTGTAATAACTATCTACCTAACAACTTAGCTTCTGAAATGAATTCGACTGAATTACGTTGCCTACTTGTACAACCTCTGACAAAGTCTTGATTTGTACAACCTCTGACAAAGTCAGCTGAAATTCAAGTACAGACAAGATCTTGATTTGTACAACCTCTGACAAAGTCAGCTGAAATTCAAGTACAGATTTGCGACTAATTACATTTTTCCAACAATATTGAGGTCAAATTAATTTTTCCTGTCATCGCAATTGTTGGCTAATCCAATGTCATTATTGTTCCAATTTTGTTCACCATTTTGGAAGTTGCTTAGATTCTCAAACTTACGTCATTAGGTTTTTGCATATATATTTACTGTTATAAGTCAAATATTAAACGCATTATGCAAATTTCTTTATGCCTTATTTACTATCAAGATGCCAAGTTTTGAAAGAAAATATCCCCTAAAATGGCTAGGTTCTAAAATATAGATTTACTAGTCTAAGGTCAGCTTTGTAAGGTAGAATTGACCAAGTTAGGCCCAATTGAATGACTAGGAAATAACCAAACAAAAAACCATGTTTGCTTAGTATAAATTGTCAACTACATGGATTCTTAAGCTGTTAAAGACCAATATTCTAGCTTGATTTAAAAATCCATGTTCTTTATTTTTCAATTACTAGCAAGTATCAAGCTTCGTTAGTTCATTATTCCAAGCATTGCCAGGTTTATTCACGTAGATTTACTAGCTTAATGAAAGCTTCGCTATGGATAATTATCCATACCATATGCCAAGATCTTTCACCAAAGATGACGACTCCTCTTCCTCATCCTCATTAACCTCACCATCATTAACCTCACCATAGTCTCCTCTACCACAACAAATTATAAGAAAAATTCCTAGTACGCTAAATGTTTGATCCTAGTATGCTAAAATTTTGATGCCTTGAGAAAACACTGACTGTGAAATCACCTGCAAAGGTGTTCATGGATGCAAAATCAAACAACTCGCTAACATTTTCGTCGTCCAATCAACGAAAACAACCACCATTATTCTGGAACTACAATAAGGAGAGGGAGTAGGAGCATGAGGGGGAAGGGGAGAAGAAGAGGGAAAGCATGGGACTGGGAGATGGAGACCGTGGGAGTGGGAGTGGGAGTGGGAGAGCATTGGAGCGGGAGATAGAGAGAGAGGGACTAGGGAAGGTAAGGAGTTGGAAAGGGATAGAGTGAGCGGTAGAGGGAGAGGGAGAGAGCGGGAAAGGGAGGGTAAGAGAGTGGAAGAGGGATAGAGATATGGAGAGAGCATAAAAGGGAGAGGAAGAGGGAAAGACCAACAAAGGGAGGGGAAGAGAGAGGGGAAGAGCGAGGGAGAGGGTTATACCGAGAGATGGAGAGAGAGGGAGAAAGAGAGATCAAGAGAGGGTGAAAGAGAGGGATAGGTAAAGGGTGGGAGAGTAATATAGAAGCATAGGGAGAGAAATAACAAGAGGGGCATGGGGATGGGAGTGTAGGGGGAGGCGGATGGTGAGGTAGAGGGAGGAGGAGGAGGGAGAGTGGGGGGAAGAGGAAGAAGGAGAGTAGGGGGAAGAGGAAGAAGGAGAGTAGGAGAGAAAAAATGGATAGTAAGAGAGGGAGAGAGGGAGAAAGTGAGGGAGACTAGGAGATTAGGAGAGAGAGAGATAGAGAGAGAGAGAGAGAGAGAGAGAGGGTGATGGGTAGATAAAGAAAGAGAGGAAGAGAGTGAGTGAGAGGGGGATGGGTAGGGGGGAAGAGGGAGAGTGGGAGACAAGATGGAGAGTGATGGGTAGATAAAGAGAGTGTTATATTTTATCATTCAAGCTAACATTATGATCTTAGGATCTTTAAATAAGAGAATAACATGCACAATAATAAACACAAGAGATAAGAGACACGGAATTTTCCCGAGGGAAACCATAAAGGAGAAAACCCCACAACTTCCTCAGAGATAGAATCAGCACCAAAATTAAAACCCGAACAGATAAAGATGATCTCCCTACAGCAGTAGTCTCTCTCTTTGATCCCAACAACTTCTCTCTCACTCATGCACCCTAATGAGTGAGAGTGTGTGTGATAAATAGAGAGGCTCACTCTCTATTTATATTATTTCATTCACTTGAAGCCCACTCCAACATGTTGGCCTCACTTAACAATTACTTACTAGAGTCGACATCTCTAGGAGTGTCTAATAACCCTAGTGCCCCACAACTTGTGGGGACTTCACCTCCTCTGACCAACAAGGAGGGTTATCCTAAACACAATGGTGGGGAGTATCGCCCCAACTTATAATGACTCACCTAGGGTCAACTTCTCTAGGATAGTCTAATAACCCTAGGGCCCCACAACTGTGGGGAATTTAACCCTTGATCAATAGGAGGGTTACCCACAATGACTTGACATGCCTTTTTCAAATTATAGAAGCTCTCGATCGGAACACCAGGGCATGAAATGACTCAATTACATTACAAAAACTTCCCAGAAAAAACATCGGGGTACAATAAATAAGATATACAAGTGAATACATTCCGAAGTTACAATTACATCAACACTCCCTCTTAACTAGGAAGGTATTCTCTCGACACAATTTATCAGCACAAGTCTTCTTCTCTGTATCATCTAGATCATAATTGAGTTCTCGTCATCTTCATATTCATGTCATCTTGATATTCAAGTAATCTTCATCTGGATCTATATCATCACTCAATTGGGATCATCATCACTAGATCTACATCATCACTCGATCTAGAACATCATCATTGGATCTGGATCATCACTCGATCTAGATCATCATCACTCGATCTGGATCATCATCACTGCATCTAGATAATCAATAAAACATCATCACTAGATCTGGATCATCACTCGATCTGGATCATCACTACTAAATCATCGCTACTGGATCATCATCATGGGTGCTATCTCATGATTCTTCTCGTCACAGGAAGAGTCATCTATCCTTCCTCGATTATTTGACCAGCCATCCCTTGCCTTTCCTTTCCCACTCGGCAAGCATTGAAAGAAAATGATGGAATCCTGCCTGCTCTAGAGAAACATAACGAAATTATATATATGTAATAAAATATCACGTTGAGTACCCCCTCTTAGGGATTGCTTCACTCGGATCCCAAAAGATGATATTTTATCATAGTACGAATGAGAAGTTTTTAACTATCTGGACCAAGCAAACTTTGTTACTGCACCGAATAAGGTATTCCATCGATCAATATATCGATCAATATCTAAATTAAATAAAATTCCATGGTCACATGGTCCTTAAGGCTCACCGAGTTCCGTTTATAACATGGGGTCCTATCGGTAAAATTAATTCTTGGGTATTCTGTTTAGCATAGGTAAGAAATCCATAAAAGGACAAGCAGCAATAATAATATCTAGGGTAGACCCCATCTATAGAGCCAACCCTTTTTTCATGCTGGTTGTATGCCTAGCCTCCATGTAGGTCTTCTTTAGCGCTTATATCTGACCCTAAGTCAAAATGTCCCACCCAGCACTTACATCTGACCATGAGAGGAACAAATCAAACACCATGTCAGAAAGGCACACCCAACACTCACATCTGACCATGATAGGAACCAATCCAGTCATGTCAGAAAGGCCTAGCACTTACATTCACCAGCATGATAGGACACACCTACTATCATCTGTGAAAAGGCTCAGCACTTACAACCACCGTCATGATAAGACACAACTACTATCATCTGTGGAAAGGCACAGCACTCACATCCACTAGCATGGTAGGACACACCTACTACCATCTGTGGAAAGGCACAACACTTACAATCAACAACATGGTAGGAGACACCTACTACCATCTAGGAAAAGGCACAACACTCACATCCACCAGCATGAGTGGACACACCTACTATCATCTGTGGAAAGGCCAACACTCACATCCACCATCATGATAGGACACACCTACTATCATCTGTGGAAAGGCTCTACACTTACATCTGATCATGTGGGAACCAATCCCATAGTCACATCAAAATGGCTCTTAGTCCCAGACTAAGGATTCCTGGTAACTGACCAGGTGCCTCCATTGAAAGAATGGCAATAGCCCTTATATCATATCAAGTGGGAACACATCCCTCAATCACATTAGAATGGCCATGCACTCACATCTGATCATGTGAGAACACATCTCATAGTCATATCAGAATGACCCTTAGTCCCAGACTGACTATTCCTGGTAACTGACCAGGCACCTCCATTCAGAGAATGGAAATATCCCTTATATCTAATCATGTAGGAACCAATCCTACAGTCATATCAGAATGGCTTAGCACTTATATCTGACAGGAAGGAAACAATCCTCTCACCATGATAGAATGGATCAGTCCTTACGTCTGACCATGGAAGGAACCAATCCTCTCACCATGTCGGAATGGCTCATGGACTCATCACTTCCCCTTGGAAGGAACCTCGATCTAGAGAACACCAAGCTTCTCCCTGAAGTACTCAAACTTCACTCTGGCCAATGGCTTCATCAACACATCACCTATCTATTTGTCCGTTGCAAAATACTTGAGCTTCACTAATCCCCTCTACACCATATCCCTGATATAGTGATACTTGATCTCGATATGCTTCGACTTGTCATGGAACACCGACTTCTCCAAAAAATTCACACAACTCTGGTTTTCTCCATGTGTACAAGTAGCATCAACTAGAGATCAAATAAATCAGACAGTAGCTTCCTCAGCCATACTACCTCACAACTAGCTGAACAAGCTGCAAAATACTCTACTTCAGCTGTACTCAGTGCCACAAAGGACTGCTTCCTACTAAACCAAGAGATCACACCTGATCGCATACTCAAGCAACACTCTGAAGTGCTCTTCCTATCGATGGCACTTCCTGCCCAATCTAAATCAACATAACCCTCCAGGTTAATATTCTGACTCACCTCATACTTGAACCCACAATCAACTGTACCCCTTAAGTCCCTCAGAATATTCTTTGCAGCAACCAAGTGGACATGTCTCAGATCTGTCAAGAATTGGCTCAAGGTGCTCACATCAAAGCAAATATCTAGTCTCGTGTTCATCAGGTACATCAAGGACCCAATCATCTGACGATACATCGTAGCATCAACCGACTCTGATGAAACATTGCTCAATAGCTTCAGGTTCGATGCCATAGGTGTGGTCACGGCCTTGCAGTCCATCATCCTTAACCTCTTTAGGATCTCTACTGCATGCTTCCCTTGTCCTAGGAAGATTCCATCTGCATTCTGCCACACCTCCATGCCTAGAAAATAGTGCATCGACACATAACAGGAGCATCACTGGTCTTCCGCCTTCAACCTTGAATCAAAGGTTGGAATCCACTTTACTCTCAGTAAATACTAGAGTCATCAATAATCTATCCATCATGTCGTACCATGTCGAACCTCGGGATATTCTGAAGTCACTCCCTCTAAAGCATAGCATCATACTCCCTCTGTCTTCCATACTCTATGCACTAAAACATTCTGTACCAGAGGAACAAGTAGATTCCTATGCTACTAATATTCTATGTATCCTTCTAGTGTATAGACTTTCATCTTCAACCTTGTAGAAAAGGTTAAGATCTTCATCAAGCTCATCATGTATGTGTTTCAACTCCCACTGGCTACAAATGTCTCTTCGTAGTCTATGCCTTCATTTTGTGAGAAGCCTCGTGCTATAAATCTTGCATTGTATCCTACGATGTTTCCATCTACTGCATGATGTAACTATGAACTTCCCTTCACGTATCGATATTGCATCCTAGACATCATTCTTCTTGAACCAGTATTTCTTTTCTTCTTGGTTACTTCTTCATGGCTGGAAGGTTCTACATCAATGATGTCACTGCATTCGTCATATTATTCTTCATCTTGAACCATCGTTACTTGTTCTTTGAAACAAGTCTCATCCTTCTTTGCTTGTAAGCGATTATGTATGCGATCTTTCCTACAAGTCAAATGCATTAGTTGTATGTCTAGAAACATTTCATAATGTATATTCATAATGACAACTTCTTATGCATAAATATATGATCATGCAACTATTTTAGCCAATACAACAATCATCCATATCTCACGGAAACTTTCTAGATGCCTTCCATCTCTACCAGGTTAACATTGATATTATGCACTAATCCAATATGTTAGCAAAGAGGTTTCATTCTAGATAAGCAGCAATGGAGAGTAGTATAGCACCATGAGCTACTTACCCATCACATGCATATTAGTAGTATATGTTGGGCTATAGGGCAGACCCAGGTTTTATACCTTTAACTTCGCACCAACAAAAGACCCACAGAGTTAGCCCTTTCGGCAACAACCTGCGAATAGGTTGCAGTCTCACCTGAAACTGCTATGGGGTGCCGCAGAACTAGATTTCTGCAAGCAGAAGAGGGATATTACTGTACCTTTAGCTTTCAAACAGATTATAAATGTAAATCACAGAGCTTAAAATTCACTTATTTAGCTTCGCATTTAGATAAACAAACAGTTCCTTGCATAACCCTTTACCGGGAATTCACAGTGAAACTATTATCTAGTAGTGATCTTTACTTATCAGATATATAGATTTAATGCATAAAAGAACACAATAGAAACAACACACAGAACCACGACACCAGATATAACGTGGTTCACCCCCAGTGTAGGGGTTACGTCCACAGAACTATATTTTATTCAACTTTCTACAAAAACCACAGTTCTAATCTGCGCACTCAGCTGCAGATCCTTTCAAGTCTTCAAAGCCGCGCACACGGCTGCAGGCCTCTGCGCACATAGCTATAGATTTCCTTATTCACCCAAAACCCTCTGCGCACACAGCTACAGAGGTCGTCCACGCACACAGCTGGGACTTAACCTTTTCTTACAAAATAGCCTTAGCTTCGCATCAATTCCTCTTACACAAAAAGCCTAACCTCACTTATTTACAAGAGTGCTTATTTATACATTGCACTATTACAAAACCATGGACTAAAACCATGGGTACCCCGAACCCTAAACCCTGGATTTAAACCATGGATTTATTACAAAATAAGGTTTTTACTCAACCCCGACACCCCTAAGACTATTTTGAGTCGTAGCTCTGCTTACAAGTTCCCAAAAACCCATGGAGTTACCCACCTTAAGGACCGTTAGGGTGCGCGCCCCAACATGCCCCTAAGACTCACCAGTGTGCCATCCCAAGACACTCTATTGTTCTTCCTGTCCACGAACTTTGTCGATGAAGAGAGTTTACTGCTTGTTGAGGCCGCGGATAATATTGTTAGCTGCTTGCTCCTTTTCGACCAACTCCTGCAATACTGTGGCTGAATCTTCGCTGGCCTTTTCCTGTGCAAATGCATCATATTCCTTCAGCACTTTGATTTGGGTGTCCACAGCAGTACTCAACTCGAAAGCTTCGCTAATAAGTGGCTGCAGAGAATTTTCCACTTCTGTTGCCCTTGCCCTGCATGACTCAATTTCCTGCTGGAGTTCATTTCTTCGCTTGACCTTGAGCATTTTCTCCATAGGCGGTAGAGTCTTAATTGTCACTTTTACTGCATCCAACTCTGTCTGTCACTGTCTAATGGTTTCTTGCAGCTGTCTGAATTCAGGATGTTCCTGTAATGTAGTCCAGGCTTCAACACTATCTTCTAGCAGCTTTGTTGCGCTGCTCACAATATCTGAGATTTTTGCATTGGAGGCCTAAATGTCTGCTCGGCGTTGCTCCCTAACCTCTAGTGGGCTCGGTGGAGTGAGGCGGAGTTGAAGCTCCGAGATCTGAGCCTCATGTTCTACTTTGAGCTTCTCTATTTCTTTGTGAGACTGCTATGCGTATTCCTTCAGCCGGACTAATCTTTGTTCTGGTTCTTCCTCCCGCTGCACGTCGAAGTTAGGAAGACTTTGGCATGTTTCATCCAAAATTCGTACCAGTGTAATCCGCTTATGCTCTGCATTCCTTTTTCGTAGCTCTGCTGCCTCTAGCTGCGCTGCGAAGGCCCGCTACTGACTTATGACATTTTCCAATTACTTTTGCAAATATTGGTCTCGTGCCTGGATTTCCTTCATAATTGCAGACTGACAGAGATGTAGCTCCATCATGGACAACTTAGTGTAATCTATTCCAACCTGCGTACTCATCTTCGAATGAGATGCTGCATTCGTTAATATGAGAGCTGCGCTGGATACCTGTCCTTTGTTATCTCTAGTTGGCCATTGCCTGAGGTCTGGCTGTGCAGCGACTAGGGAACTGCTTGCTGAAGCGCCAGTTAGTGATTTCTCCGCTAATTCCTTCAGCTCTGAAACGTGCTTTGCTACACCGGTGAGGGCCTGTAGGTGCATATCTTCAAATTCTGACCATTTCTAGGTGAGAGTTTCTATGGACTTCGACAGAGCCTAAGCAAGCTCCTCACTTGTCAGGCCGGCCTCTTCGACAATATTCTTGTCCTTCGATGCCTTTGTTTTCTTTTGGGACTGCGGTTTGTTTACTTCCTTTGCTTCCAATGTCTTGCACTTGTGCTGCCTATTAGGGTCTGAAGTAGTTTTAACCGACTTGTCTGCTTCTTCTTCGTCGTCTTCATTTCCACCATCTCCTCCATGGTCGCTTTTAGTCTGCTGCGAGTCAGTTTGTTCATCACTGTCTTCGGGTGGGTCTTGCTGTTGCGTGTGACTGGGGCGTGCGCCCATATCGGTGATAGGAGGAACATGAATCTTAGGTTTTCTTCCTGTGTCTTTTAACCATTCTGCCGGCCACTGCTATACTACTGCGAGGATGTCATCTTTAGTCACTACATATGGCAACTTAAACCATTGATGATTCTTATCTGCGCAAGCCTAGATAAAAATATGGTGCATATCGGCCCTGAAATTGACCGCGCCGTCATACTGGGAGAACAACTCGTTACTGAGCCGTGGGGTGTTTATAATCTCATACGAGATACTCATCATATATAAGGCAAATACATAGTTTTTCATCTATTGGTGGGTTTTATCCTGGGAAACCCACAACGATGCGTACCTGGCTGCACCAGGCATGTGTGCCGATACAGCAACAAACTGTGCTTCAGTAGGTTCTTGCCATCCTACCAGTGCGATGAGGACAATCAACCATGAGTAGTGGAAGGGCCTACCTTTCTCCTATGCGTCACGAGCGTCTTCAAGGAATTCCTTCACAAGATACACTGCCCAGTTGCAGCTGTAGCCTTCGACGCAGTTGATAGAAATTTTGATGATCGGGTTAGGCACTTCAGTTGGTCTGCATTTTTGCATAATTTTGCATGCTAAGAGCTTAGCTGCGAAAAGAATTTTCTGCTCTTGAATCGCGGAAGTGTGATACCCACATTTCCCCTTTGTCAGGCCAAAGCGCTCCTTCATGCTTTGTGCGAGCTTCATATCTTCATGCTTTGAGGGAAATTATATCCCCGGATAAGGCCCTGCCATTGGTAAGCCTATGATCCTATGAATGAGCTCACCATTAATAAGAATTTTCTTGTTGCTGATCCATAGGGAGCCATCATGTACTAACGCCAGCAGCTGCTTGACCACGATGGTGACCTATGTGCTACGACCAAAATGGGGAACATCGAGCATTTTTAGCAAACCAGCTAGATCCAAGCCATCATCCCACTATTTTACTTCCAATAAGGTCGCCCCAGTTTCTTGATATTTAACGAAATGCAAGTATTGGGCAGGTGCGAATTGTGGAAAATTCCCATGGTCACTTGTGTCGTGGTCAGCATACTTAAGCCGATCTTTTTTTCCTGTCATTGTTCCAACCAGCTGCACACCTGGGGGAAGCGAGGGGGTGCATATAGTGGACTTAGAATTCCACTGAGGTGGTTTAACTCCTGGTTGAATGGGATGAAGATATGGTGGCCGCTGCGGTGCAATGTTCTCCTCTCCTTCCATTGGGCTTTCTGCTGAACCAGGCGGATCCATTCCAAGATCGTTTGATGTTTGCCCGGATTGTTTGTGTCGGTCTTCATTTCGCTTAGAACGAACTTCTGGCTTGAACTGTTTCCTGGAAAATCATGTCTGCATTGACGAAGTCGGTGCTAGTAGAGTCTCTTCACAGGCTGCAGGCTCAGGTTGGGGGGCGAAGATGTGCTGCAGACCTGTCTGTTCAAATTCTCTCAATAGGTCTTGGATTTCACGATCAGCTGACATGGGTTCAATTGCGAAACTCAAGGAAATGCAGAATGTGATTTTCCCATTCCCGAGTGTCTTCATATACAATCCATCGACCAAATATGCCATAAATGTGCATTGAAGGCACCAAATCTGACAGAGATGCTGTTTCCACGACGCTAAATCTCGGCGGATATCATTAGGACAGGCAATTAAGGTAATTAAAGTAGTGGCACCGCCAAATCGGCAGTGTTCCAATGGTCGTATTTTGGGCTGCAGCGCAGCCAGGTCTGCAGTTGTGTCATAATAAGGAATATCGACACCATATTGACCTTCAGCACATCCGGACAAATTCTGCAACCAAGCTATGAGCTTCAATCCCGCAGGTCGGTACTTAGTTATTTCTATGTCTCTAGACATATCAGCATGCCGAAGCCCGACCACCGTATACCAGTTCGCTGCTACAGATTCCTGGATATGGACAAGCCTATGTGCCCATTGAGGTACATGTTTCCATGCTTCGTAACGGTGCTCCAAGTGTTTCTGTAGTCCACTCTGCCCATCAAACCTACTGCACACCTCCTGGAGCTAATCCACACATCTTAAGCAAAGAGATTTCTGACAAGCTTCCCAACTAGGAATGTACTTCTTATGGTTATCCCTCCATCTTGCTACGGTGGCATGGAATGCTGAATCTAGAGTCTCCTGTTTCTGTGAAGCCGGCATCTGTTCTAAGAATGTCGCACTAAACTCTACTGGGTCTGTCGAACCATCAAAAATGGGTAAGGGTCTTGTAATCCATCTGAGAGACTTGGTAATTCTGGCACATCTGTGTCCATGGAGCTCATACAATCAGTTTTGCCAATTCTCTAAACCATCATCTGAGTCTGTCATACAGGAGCTATCACACTGCCAATCCATAATACCTTCGGCACTGGGGTCAATATAATCTTCTTCCTTCGCTGTGACGTTATAGATGTGCTCCAGAACATTCTGATCTTCATTTCTGAGTGGTTCTGTGTATCTTGCTCCTTGTGAAGGATCCAGTGGTACGATGACTCGCAACTCTTTCCCTTCGAAAGTCATTTGTCTCTTCTTTAGGTTAATAACTGCAGCATTTTCCATTGCCCACTCAATACCTAACAAGGCTGGATAGGGATTGTTGTCGTTAATGATCTCAATAACTTCGAAGTCTGCTACAGTAAAGAATCCATCAATATCTACTGGAACATTAGGAAATCGTCCTAGGGGCACAATCTTCTACTAATTGGATAATCTCAACTGTATTAGGGACCAATCAAGGGTAGGTTTTCCCATTTGTTCCCAGGTCTGCCTGGTTATAACATTGACTTCTGACCCTAAGTCCAAGATCACATCAGTCATCTCATACTCTCCTATCTGAGCGTTCAACCTCATTTCCCTACCAGTTCTTCTGACTCTATGAACAGGTTTTTCCTGACCAGAACCATGCTGAGGTTCGTAGGAAGCAATAACTTTCTGCAATTCACTTAAAGCATTCTGATTTCTTAAAAGTTTTAGACAACTCTGTAAAAAGGAGGACAGGGTACTTACATTATCCGTTGAAGCTTCATGCGGCTAGGACTGCTACTGATGTGGCTACGCAAGTGCTACAGCTAGGCTAGAATCCACAAAATATTTCTTGGCTTCCATGAATGTCTCCTTTTCTCTTTCAATATCAAAGGTGGGGACTTTCATGGGGGCCTTACGAACCCAAGCCTCAGCAGGCTAATTCTTGGAAGGTTGTATATGCGTCGTAGCTCCACTTCTGGTAACAACATTAATGACTGGGGCAGGTCTTTGATTAACAGAAATCATCTGAAGATTCTGAGTAGGGGCATTATTTCTTTCCTGAATCTTAGCTATTAACTACGGGCACTGCTCGATCACATGATCTACTTCCCGGAAATACCGACATGTCGTAGTGGGGTTCCGACAGTCACGAGCCAAATGTCCGCCCTAGTTACAATTATAACACACCACCTGACCATGTCCTCTGCCAGCCATACTACCACGACCACGGCCTCCAAAACCACCTCTTCCTGATGCACTACCACAGTATCCATAGCCGTCATTACTCGGTCCCTCATTTTGTACCTGATAGGCATCGTAGGTGCGTTCTCTCATGAGGTCATAACTACGACACTCATTTCATTATGTCGCACAGACTTACAGAATTTGTAGTAAGGGTTCTTGGGGAATTGCACATACCTCTATAGCAGATAGCAATTCTCAGGTCGATGCTGGCCAGTTGTCCGACAGGTCTCACAATAGAGAATAGTAGGGTTGAACGGGTTTGGTGCACCAGTATTCAGGTAATTCCTTACCACAGGGCACTGTTCCTTATCGTGACCTTCTATCCGACATTGTGTGCACCAAACATCTTCATGACCGGTTTTTCCTTTCTTCATATCATGAAGCTCCAGAGCCATCGCTGCCAACTGCGCTTGGATTTGGGCAATACCAGAGTTGTCCTCGACAGGAGCGGTTTCCAGCTTCATCGTGATTTCCAGAGCCTCCTGCTGGTCAGCAACCTCCTGTTGCATGAGTGGAGTTCTGATATGTGGGAGAAACACTGCAATAAACCATTCCTTGTGCTATGCAGGTCCAATGGGGAAACTGACTTGGTCTAGCAGAACTTTGAATCTTTGATCAAAGTCCCACACTGATTCTCCACACCTCTGCTGAATCTCTTTCAATTCAGTGATACACTGTGACTCGAATTTCAGCTTCTTAAATTCCTTTATCATTGTGGCTTTTATATCAGCCAGTGCATGATTCTAAGTGCTGGAGAACTTCATGAACCGGGTCAGATCATGGTCTCTGAAAGAAGTAACCAACTGCGCTCTTTTTGTATCTTGATTCATAATGGACTTAGCAGTCCATACTGCTTCACATAAAAACCAGAACTATTCTGGATCCTCTAATCCAGTTCCTTTGAAAACATGTATCTAAATATCATCATGCATATGGGCCATAGTGGATCTAGGGGGGGATGGAGGGGGACTGGAAGTAGGCGGGGGGGAAATTACTGGGGTAGACTGACCTACGACAGGAGTACTCAGGCTAGGGTGACTTTCAGACTGCGACGGGTTTTTAGGGATAATAGGTCTTCACTGCGGGGTTACCGGAGGGTTTCCAACAGAAGGGGTTTCTTCGGAATCTACAGGATTTATAGGGGGATACTCGGTATGATGACCCTATGAATAGGATCCAAAATCTCTCTTGTACCTTTTGCCACTTCGTAGCAAACCACTTTTCTCATCGAAGGTATTTTCACTTGCAAACATAGGTTAGTAATACTAACTCTAACAGTCTGATTCAATAAGCAATATACCTTTTTTAGCTAATAACATTTTAATTCTTAAACTAAATGAATTCAAAAACTTACCCCTTGGTCCTTTGAAAAATTGCCGCTCAGCTTCACTAAAGGAGGTACTCGTGTCGATGGCGAACTCCGTCACGAATGCCTCAATGGTTCACGTTGTCTAGAAATTAACAGCACGGGATATCTCATTGTTTACCCTTTTTAATATATTAATTCTCGCGGGGGTCCATGCAGGAAACTGACATTCTTGGAAGTTCGTTCTTCTCTTTGTTAACCTGGATAACCACTGGTACAACTCTATGTGGATACTAACAAAGAAAATCTCATAAACATCACAAAAAACATACCTTTGTAAAAAGTCATTTGCACTACGACGTGGATCCTTGTTCTCTTGCGTGGCGAATTTCAAATAAGTCTCATCAAGCCAATCACCGATTTCCTTCACAGAGGGTCTCTAGAACATAGCCCTCGAGGTACGACGTAAATCCCTCTTGAGTAGATACTGAGTTCAACCGGAAACAGAACCAATTTGTTGGGCTATAGGGCAGACCCGGGTTTTATACCTTTAACTTCGCACCAACAAAAGACCCACAGAGTTGGCCCTTTCGGAAACAACTTGCGAACAGGTTGCAGTCTCACCCGAAACTGCTATGGGGTGCCACAGAACCAGATTTCTGCAAGCAGAAGAGGGATATTACTATACCTTTAGCTTTCAAACAAATTATAAATTTAAATCATAGAGCTTAACATTCACTTATTTAGCTTCGCAATTAGATAAACAAATAGTGCCTTGCACAACCCTTTACCGGGAATTCACAGCGAAACTATTATCTAGCAGTGATCTTTACTTATCAGATATATAGATTTAATTCATAAAAGAACACAATAGAAACAACACACAGAACCACGACACTAGATATAACATGGTTCACCCCCAGTGTAGGGGTTACGTCCACAAAACTGTGTTTTATTCAACTTTCTACAAAAACCACAGTTCTGATCTGCGCACTCAGCTGCAGATCCTTTCAAGTTCTCAAATCCGTGCACATAGCTGTAGGCCTCTGCGCACACAGCTGTAGATTTCTTTATTCACCCAAAACCCTCTGCACACACAGATGCAGAGGTCATCCACGCACACAGCTGGGACTTAACCTTTTCTTACAAAATAGCCTTAGCTTCGCATCAATTCCTCTTACACAAAAAGCCTAACCTCACTTATTTACAAGAGTGCTTATTTATATAGCACACTATTACAAAACCATGGACTAAAACCTTGGATACCCCGAACCCTAAACCCTAGATTTAAACCATGGGTTTATTACAAAATAAGGTTTTTACTCAACCCTGACACCCCTAAGACTATTTTGAGCCGTAGCTCTGCTTACAAGTTCCCAAAAACCCATAGAGTTACCCACCTTAAGGACCGTTAGGGTGCACGCCCCAACAGTATACTGTCATTAATGCAAACATTCTATCATGCATAATATATCAACTGAACAAATGCATAACAAAACAATATCATGAAATGGGAATTGAATACTTATCTTTATTTGTTTCGTGGGTAGACTCCTTCTTGAGCCTTCAGCTTCATCATCTTCTTCGCTCATAATAGCATTGTTTCTTATCCAAATTCTAAGGTGGATAAGAGGTTCTTCAAGAGTTGATATCTTCATATTCCTCATTGCTTGAGGGATCTTCTTTCGATGGTGAGAGCTTGATCTTCATTTGCTCCCATCTTCTCTTCTCTTATTATGAGTCGAGCTTCTTCTTCTTCCTAGAGTCTGCTTGAAAGTAGTCACTTTCTTCTAGCACACATTCCTCACATGAATGAATCTCATGATCCTGGGAGGCCATTCAAGGTGGCTATCACCACTTTTACATTCTCCACTTCTTCTTCTATTGCTTCAAGTTGTTCTTTGATTTGAGAGACCCTTGTAAAGTATGATTTTCTACATTCTGGATCTTCACATTCTTCAACTGGTTTCTGAAGGTCATATTATTATTTATGTTCTTCCCTTCAAATAGCTTGGTCAAGGAATCAAACATCTTCGGTGTCTTAAGGGAGGACACTTGTGGTACAAGTTGATCCATGATTGAAACAATCGTGATCTTCTTGGACTTGACCAAGTTCTTCTTATGTAATCCTTTGAGCCTCATCTCCCTCTAGAACTGGAACCTCTCTACTCATGTAGGTGTCCAATTCATTTTCTTCAGAGAGATCATATATTTCCATGCTTGGAAGTTGTCAACATCACTAAGCTTATCATCAATCTGATGTGATAGATCACTTTGAAATGAGAATCTCAAATGAAAATAGCAAAAGATTAGATCTTACTGATTTGAGGTGTCTGTCCTGGTTCTGGAGTTGGATAATCTAGGCTTTGTCAGAGACACCCTAATTTTCAAAACTTGGAATATTTTAGATCTAATTGGATAGAAAGATAGATATATTCAAAAAAAGCTATCCAATGTACTCCTTTTCTGAAAACAGTGCAGGGAAGCTCCCGAAACAGGAATCCCTAGTTTTCCAATTTCTTCTACAGAAATTCTTGATACTGTTTCTGAAATATCTCTAAAATTACTGCTCCTCTATGTCTGAAACTTCACACTGAGGTATCCTCACCTGTCCTTGTTCCAACACAACAGGTTTCACCAATTGGGACTTATGATCATTTTCCCAAGGTGACCTGTTTCAGGACTTTTCAGAACAACAAAGTTTTACAGACTTTCACGTGTCACTGTTTCATCTTCTGGGTCTGAAACTCATACCACAAAAAATACAGTCTGTGCCCATTTTGGAACATCTTTAGAAATTTAATTTGGACCTTTGTAGCCCAAGATACAACAATTCTCCCCAGGTGTCCTGTTTAGGGATGAATCCTAGAAGAGGATGGAACCCTAACTTGGAGGGATCATATCTCCCAGAATATAGCGACTCTGAGGCTGAATTTTTGACACAGTGTAAATAGGATTTTATCTTCGATCTGTGAAATTTTTAGCTTATGATCTTTCTCCAATCTCGAGATATAGCTAATATACCAAAACTTATCAGTTTTAGTATTTAGGCTTTTTCCAGCTCGGGGTCAAACTAGGGTTTGACTTTCCCGAAGTTTCACCCAACCAAAAATATTCACCCAGGTCTCTAAACTTTGATTTTGATGAGGAGAGAAATCCTATGCCAGGCTTACTCAAAAAATCCTCTTCTGTAGGAAGTCCTAATTTCCCGCACCAAAAACTGAAAATGCTCGGAATCGAATTCCGCTTCGACAGAAAGATGCGCCCTTCAATGGAGAGTAATCCTAGCATACTTTTGCTGATGGATTCTAGAGAGAGACCCAAAAAGTAAGAATCCCTAGCTTCTATAGCTGCACAATGTCTTCTTCTGAGGTTAGCTCTGATACCATGTTAGATTTTATCATTCAAGCTAGAATTATGATCTTAGGATCTTTAACTGAGAGAATAACATGCACATAAATAAACACAAGAGACAAGAGACAAAAAGAATTTTCCTCAAAGAAACCATAAAGGAGAAAACCCTGTAACTTCCTCAGAGATAGAATCAGCACCAAAAGTAAAACCTGAAAACATAAAGATGATCTCTCGACAGTAGTAGTCTCTCTCTCTGATCCCAACAACTTCTCTCTCACTCATGTGCCCCAATGAGTGAGTGTGTGTGTGATAAATAGAGAGTCTCACTCTCTATTTATATTCTTTCATTCACTTGAATCCCACTCCAACATGTCGGCCTCACTTAACAATTACTTAATACAGCAGACATCTCTAAGAGTGTCTAATAACCTTAGTGCCCCATAACTTGTGGGGACTTCACCTCCTCCGACCAACAAGGAGGGTTATCCTTAACAAAATGGTGGGGACTATTTCCCCAACTTGCAATGACTCACCTAGGGTCAACTTCTCTAGGATAGTTTAATAACCCTAGGGCCCCACAACTGTGGGGACTTTAACCCTTGATCAATAGGAGGGTTACCCACAATGACTTGACATGAATTGTTCACATTATAGAAGCTCCCGATCAAAAAATTGGGGCATGACATGACTCAATTACATTACAAACACTTCCCATAATAAACATTGGGGTACAATACATTAGATATACAAGTGAATAAATTCTGAAGTTACAATTACATCAACAAAGAGAGAGAAAGAGAGTGAGTAAGAGGGGGAGGGGGGGGAGAGGGAGAGAAGGATGGGGACAAGTACAAAGAGGGGGAGAGGAAGAGAGAGTGAAGGGGAATGGGGAGGGAGGGGCGAGAGAGAGAGAGAGATTTTAGGAAAGAATTATGTTAAAGAGAGATAAATTTTGGGGGTTTAGGAAGGATTGGGGTAGAGAGAGAGAGAGATAGAGAGAGAGAGAAGGGTAGGAGGATCTAGAGAAGGAGGGGGATGGAGAGGGGAGGCAGATCCATAGGAGGGGGAGCAGGAGAGGGATATAATTGGAGAGGGAGAGTGGTAGCATGAGAGAGGGAGAGCATGGGATCATGAGAGGGATAGGTAGAGGGAGCAAGGGAGGGATAGGGAGTGGGAGAGGGAGAGAGTGGGAGTGAGAGGGAGATAGATGGAGTGGGAAAGGGAGAGAGTGGGAGAGGGAGAGAGCAAGAGAGGGAGATGTGGAGAGAAGGAGAGGGAGACAATATAGAGAGAGCATGAGAGGGAGAGGAAGAAGGAGAGACATTAGAGGAAATTTCCACTCAAAATGGGCTTTTCAACCCTAATTCAAATTCCATGTCATCATGTGTTAGCCAATGAAATTTCCTTAAATTTGAAATATTGTATAGGTATTAAACATTTTTTTAATATCAAATTTAGGGATAGGTATCATAAAAAAAACTACCTTTTTTTTCGTATTTTTGACATATCTCCCTCTGTTTTTACTCAAATTTTGAGCGAGAGAGCTCCCTGGATGCATAATTAAATTCCACATCCAACAAGTACCCATTATGCATACTTTTGATGGACCCCTCTACCCCCAAAACAAAAAAAAATACCTGAAAAAATCTGATGATGATGTCATCATCACATTTTTTCATGTACTTGAATTTGGGGTAGCATGGTCCGTCAAAAGTATGCAGTCTAGGTCCTCGTTGGATGTAGAACTTAATTTCACATCCAAGGAGCTCTCCTGATTGAAATTTTAGTGAAAACACAGGGAGATATGTCGAAAATACAAACGAAAAAGTTTTTTTTTTCTTTTCTTCCTCCAAAATTAATAAATATTATTTTATTATTTCAACTATTATTTTATTATTTTCCTTAGGAGGCCCATTTTGAGTTGAAATTTCCTCTAATGGCATGAGAGGGAGAGGAAGAAGGAGAGAGTGAGAGTGGGATAGGAAGAAGGAGAGAGATAGAGAGGGAGAGGTAGAGATGGAGAGAGAGGGAGAGGGAAGGAGAAAGAGATGGAGAGAGATAGAGAGGGGGGGAGGAAGAGATGTAGAGATAGGGAGAGGGAGAGATCAAGAGAGGATAACATAGAGGGAGAGGTAAGGGGACGGAAAGGAAAGGAGACGAAGAGGGTGGGAGAGGGAGATAAATAGTGACATGTGAAGTGAAAGGGGGAGGGAGAGGGGCATGGGGATTAGAGTGTGAGGGTGAGGGAGAGGGATAGGGGAAGGAAGAGGGAGAGGGATAAGGAGTTGGAGGTGGAGTGGGGAAGGGATAAGAGAAGGGTGAGGGTAATATTGAGGAAGAGGGAGAAGGGAAATTTTAAAGAAGAGAGAGAGGAGAGTAGAGGGAGGGATGAGAGTATAGAGAGAGAGGAGGAGGAGAGAGGGATAAAAAAGGGGATAAAAAAGGAGAGTAGGAGAGGGAGAAAGGGAAAGATATTGGGAGAGAGGGACAAGAGGATATGGAGAGTGTAATATCCTGAATTTTGGACCTAACACTTATAGGCATGTGCCTATTGATTATGATGATTATCTTGATGTTTTATTTTATATTAGGTCAAAGGCCCCACTGCATATGAACATGATGATTTGTTTTATATATTAGGCATAGGCTAATTATTGCTGATATATGTATATGCTTGTTTGTGTTGGGCATGGACCGTGAAGCACATGATTGACGAGATTTTTTGTGTTAACCGAGGAGATCTGGAACACTTGAGTGATTGATGAATTGTGTTGAGCAAGAAGCTCTAGAGCACATGAGTACTTACCTTTGTGTTGAGTGATAAGCTTTGGAACACATGAAAATATAATTGGATGTGTTGGGAATAATTCCTGGAGCCTTCCATGTTGATGTTGAGCATAATATGTAAAGCATCAAATCCTTGGCCATTGTATCCCTAGGTGTATCATACAAGTACATCCTACCATTTAGTGTTGAGCAAAATCTTTGGAATTGCACTATGCTTGTAACTCCCTGCTATAGGCATTGAGTATGGGCTCTAGTAATCGCTAGGGATAACTGAAAAGAATTTAATAACTACCAAGTGAAAATGACTCGAGAAAAATATTGATCTCATCATAATTATTTATAAGTGATTAAATGAAATTTTTAATTTTTGTATTCTCATGAAAGTACTGAAGATCTACCACGTTATATGAGGGAAATCCAACATCCAAGGATGTTTAGAGTTTCTTAGCCTAGTACACCTAAACCATCTACCTACTTGACCTTAATGAAGAAGTGTCATTAACTCTAGGGATCATGGTATATGATGCCCAAAGACAAATATTAATAAGAACTTTATAAATGTTATGTATAAAGAATTAAATATGTTAATAATATAAATAAATGAAAGAAAGAACAAGAGCTCCATCAATTGTTATTTATTATGAAAGACTAATAAATAGTATAATATCTATGAAAGTCCAACTAGGAACTAGTAGAAAGTTCCTAAGTTAAAATATTAATAATTACCAAAGTAATTGAAAATGGTTAAATTTCTTGATTTAACTGTCCCTTTGACTGAAAATTTTGTCTATAAACACTAAAGACAAGGAAATGCTTGGGGTTCTTATCTATCATTAGAAGAGTCATTTTTCTTCCTGTTTTCTCTCAAGTAAATTCTTGAAGAAACATTTCTTGGAAGGAAAAGGAGAACTAATCCAGATCTGATACACCAGATAGGAAACCTTACCTTAGGAGCTATAAGCTACTTCCATGTTGGAGTCCAGCTCGGGGGGAACCAGATTAAAACTAGGAAGGGTTCCGGGTCATGGTTGGGAGGAACATGGTAGTTCCCAAGTGATTTGGTCATCAAAATCAAAGTTCAGATCTATCTTAAATTCTTAATGTCGGTCATTTAAAAGTGTGCAGGTTTAGCCATTAAAGGAGCTTCAGAAAAATTACAAGTATGAGTTCTTAGTATACCAAGTTCATTTCTAGGGTAAATGCTGGCTGCTTTATATAAATTTTCTTTATATATTTCTAACCCTAGAAATGATGGTTCTATCCATATCTCCTACGGTTACATTTGTTAAATTTTAACCCTAGACTGTCTATGCTATCTTCTAGATTAATTGATGGATATGTTAGGTAAATGTTTTCAATGTATCTCCTAACCCTATGTGTTTGATTTTTTGGCTAAACTCTGCTAGGGTTTGTATTTTCTTCAATACTCCCTTGGGTTGTAAATGTTATCATAGGTTGAATATAACAAGGATTGTATCTGTAATGCCCCATATTTTGACTCCGGCATATTTAGCACTCAGACTTATTACAGTGTATTTACTTATTATCTGTGGACTCAACTATACTTCATAAACTATATTTTGGCATGTTATAGGTGATTATTTACTAATGTTGTGATGTTATCAGGATTATGCTCTAATTATGATATTATGATGTTATCATGCTTATATTATGCTTTGACCATGATGTTACGACGATTAACATGCCTCTGTAGATGCTTTGATTATGATGTTATGATGATTATCATTTATATGAAATTATTGTGCTTATGCGATTATCATGCAGTGGTCATCATCAGATTCATTTATTTCATAACAAAACATATAGTTGATTGTAATCCTTGGTATGATGTGATATGTATGATGTGGTACATGGGCACCCATCCATGATGCGATTTATTTTGTGATTTTATGTGATGAAAGGAAATAATGTTGATAATGTGGACCAGCTATTGATTTAATATTGTTATGAATGCATGTTTGCATAGTGCTAACCTGCAGGGTATAGGGGCTATGTGATAGCCAAGTGTGTGATGCAAAGTATGAATCAATATATATCTTGAAGAAGAGCCTTAATTTCCAAGTGATGGTACGATGACACGTACCAATAAACTTGATAGCAACACAATATGGTTTGATGAGTATATACCCAGTATGTTGAGAGGGATGGATGCATTTCCCACCCTATGTCACTTTGATACCCGAGGTCGTGGGAGGGAAGTTCTAAGACACGTTCCCCAATTTGTTGTGATGACGATGGTCAAATTCCTGCTAGGAGAGGCTAGATCTGCTAGTTAGCCGACGCTACCGTTCTCAAGTTCTGTGTGGGAAGGTCAGTACAGCTGACATCCACTTTGTACTAGCAGAGGAAGGATAGGGAGGATGCGGATGTAGGTTAGGATGGTTTGACATATTAGTTATTATTGTTGAGTGTTGGACATTTATGAT
>LPNX010529070.1:345422-355454 GCA_001517045.1 Pseudotsuga menziesii
AAAATAATTGTGTAATCTTATGACAGTTGGTTAAGTTTTAAATCTACACATACAAAAAAATCAAATGCATACAACAAATGTCTTAGAACCTGAACTAGTTGACTGCCCAAGAAAAGAACTAAATAATAATTATTATTTTAAAATATGAAGGAGGCGGTGGAAGAAGAAGAGGGTGGTGGAAGAAGGAAGGGAAGGAGGTATAAGGAGGGGGGGGATCGAATGGTTGAGGGGATTTTTGGAAGAGTATTTTAGGGGATTTTTGGAGAGTAGTCGAGAGAATTTTTTTACAGAAGAACAGAGGAAATAAGGTGATGGAGCAGAGAGGGAAGAAAACTGGAGGAGGGGGTTAACTCCAGGGGATGAATTACACTCAGAAAAACAAGGAAGTTGCTATCGGGTTTATTGGCACGTGGGCTCGAGGGCTAGGAAACCCGTTGGTTTCCTAGGGCCAGCAGGTTCAACGCTGATCGACAGGGTGGATCATCCAAGTTGGCATCAAGGCTCAGACAGGGTCGGACAAGGGAGAGGCAAGGCTACATGAGAAGGATTCAGGGACTACCTTCAGCTTTCTAAAGCTCAGGTATTTTTTGGTGAACCCTTTCGTTATTGTATAAATAAATGAAAATCTGAAATCGGAGTAAATGTCATTTTACTGTTTAAGTTTAGGACTTAGTGCTCTGCCCGGCAAGCAGAGCACTATAGAATGGTATCAGATCCCTAGGTTCTAAAACTAGAACCTAAAGGGGCCGTCTAGGAAATAAATAAATAAACATTATAGGGAAGATAAATCAAAACTAAAATTTTACACACTGTAAAAGTGCATTACTCTGCAAGTTCGTTAAAGACTTGGTTCTCCATTCAAGTCTCTGATATTCATGCCAAAGCGAATGCTATTTTCATCAGAAATTCATTACAAGTATTCTACACCTGCTTGTAATTATAATAAAAACTCCTTAGTGTGAGAGATTCTCATGCCTTGACAAATCCCAGCAGGATACTAGTCTAAGAATGATGCCATAAAATAAATGGGAGAAATCATAACTAATACGATGAGATGAACTCTAGTGGCATATTCAATATAAGTCCCCGGGAGCCACTGCACCTTCTATGCTCATAAATGAGCACCTACAAGAGAGAAGGCAAATACATGCATTAGTTAAAAAAAAAAAAAATAGGAAACTAAAAGTTCAAGCAATGTTCAATTTTACAATTTTCTATTCTAGAAAGTAAATATAACATGAAGAAAAGAAAATACTCACAACAGAGCCAAAGAAGAAAGAAGAGGTCATCGCAGTAGTAGCAACCAGCAGAGCACTAGTCTGCTCCCTGGAGTACTGCAATCACATAGAAAAGTTTACCAGTCTCATCTACGGCAAATAATATTGTTAAAACTTCAAATATAGTGTTTTAAACATTCTTCACAATTTTATGTCAATCTTTACAACCAAACTGGCAAGCCTGTCATGGGCTCGATACAATCCCGTTGAAAATAGATTAAGGCATATAGATTATGCATTTGTTTCCATCGTATCTAATTACTTCTAATTTTTTTTATTGCTTCGAGATACTGGAAGATACAAGGAAAAGACAAACATTCAATTTAGGAGTAAATAAACTTTCACTGTACGGCGTGTTGATCCCACTTAATGATACATGCTTAATCAATCTTCTAAAAGGAAGTTTTTTTTCTCAATAAATTCATGGCAAATAAGCGCTTTAGAAAGTGAAAACGTAGGATTGTTGATAACTACAGTAGTTCTGTTGGTTTCACTCTATGAGTTATGACTGTATTAATAGTACCGATGATTTAGGTTCCAGCAAATAGTTTCTTTTAAGTTGCATCACAGGTGTTGCTGTGTCTTGAAATCCTAATTGCCATGGTTCTGCAGCATCACAAGAAGCGATTCCAGGTATAATATTGATAAGATTTAATAAGAACTCTATAAAAATGAAGATTTAATAAGAAATGTACAAGATTGTTTCAAACAGAAATTGCAGCGGCTAGGAAGCTTTACAGCTGTACACCTGAGAACATTTAAAAAAAAAATAAGTCACTCAAACATCCAAAACGACATCGACAACCGATAGTTCATAACCTGCAGAGATTAAACTAATCAGAACTTTATCAAAAAGCAATTGCACAAAGGTTCAACTATCCAAACATACAAGAACACAAAACTAAGAGAATAACAGCTACAAAAACAGAAAATGCAGTGCATAAGAAGCTGTACAGCTTGTAGACATGAGAACAACTAGGAAATAAAAGTTAGAAAGCAAGTCAACACTGGACATTTCATAAGCCTGCAAGTTAAAGACCACACCTGGAAATTTACAGCGAAAACCTACGAAGAAGAAATTATTCTAAAAACTCAAAAAAAAAAACATAGATAGCATTGCTACTAAAAAAAAAAAAAACCTTTGATAGCTACAAACTACAGAGGGTTTTACTCTTATATACTTCCACAGAAGTCGAAGTACAGAGATTCAACTATCCAAACATCCGAGAACACGAAATTCAAAGAATAAAACCTACTAAAACATAAGTCGCAGATAGTCAGCTTTACAGCTTGTAGACATGAGAATGTTTTTAAAAATAAGAGATTCAAACATATTGAGACGAAATCAACAACCGAAATTCATGAACTTGCAAATCAAGGACCAAACCTGGAATTTTACAGCTAAAGCATATAAATAGAAGATTCTAGTGCTGGAAACGTCTAACGCAATGAAAATTTAGATATCATTACTACAATACTAGCAATGATAGGGAAAGCACAAAACGACCTCCCCTTTATCCAGTGGCATCCACTTTAGCCAGAACGACCTCCCCCTTCAACTCAGTCACAGCCGCGGCATACTCCGGAACCAAGCGCTGGCAATGGCCCCACCACGATGCATAAAACTCGACCAGCACAGACCGGTTTTTGCTCACAACATCGCTGAAGTTGCTCTCTTTTAACACGGTGACATCTTTCTGGTCGATGGCTGACGCATCAGAATCGGCATCTTCACCTTCTAGGTCGTACAATCCTTCTTCAAAGTCTTCTTCCAGCTCTAGTTCCTCACCGGCCATGAAAAGATCCATTGTCGTATTTTCTTCCCCCTCTTCTTCGAGGAGCTCCAACTCTTCGATCTCGTCGATTTCACTATCATTTTCGACGGCCTGAAGGTGCTGGAAACTAACAGATAGCAGAAGCACCATGATACCTAAGATCAAAAGCTTCGCGGCCGCCATGGCTGCACGAACTCAAGAGCTCCAGGGTTTGTAAACTGTAGGCGACACTGGAAGGAGCAGGAAAATCCATGCCATGCACCGGCTGCCTTGGCTGCATGTTGGTGGACAGGTGGGGCGCATGCAGCCTCAAGTCACGTGGGCGTTGGGATGCATGGGAGAAAAGGGAACCACAGAGAAGGACTGCGGGAGACGGTGATTGGTGGAGGTGGGACATACTACTTNTTTACTTGGCATTCTCGTCCATCGACGCAGCCTCTTTAATACAAACTTTCCAGTTTCTTCTTAATATTATATTCTTCATATTATATTTTTTAAATTTTCTTATCAATTGTATTATAATAATTATTTTTTTTATAATTGAAATTGAAATGTATATATGATTATTCAATTTTGGAAAAAAAATGAAATATCTATACTTAAGAGTTGATTGATCAAGACTATTAATATTTTTTAATTAAAAAAAAATCCAAATTAAAATGAAATGAAAGAAAATATAAAACATTTAATCACATAATGTAAATTAAAATTAAATAAAAAATAATAATAATAATTATATACATTTAAATATAAAATGAAAAGGATTATATCTTTCATTCATTATAATTGATTGTAAATATATTTTAAGAAAAATATTGATAAAAGGAAATCATAAAAGAAATATTAATTAATCATAAACACATAAAAATGATATTAATTAATCATTCAAAACATATAGTTTAGAGATGTAAATCATTTATTAGCTATGCTATCTTTTACATTGATTACTTCCATAAATAGAGAGAGAAAGTCAAGTTAGTATTGCAATGAAAGTTGAGGGCCATAAAAACTTAAGAGGAGCTAATCAATGCATAAGAAATGAAATACGAAGTCAATGATCAAATTGAAGCATAATTAGATAAGGCCTTAAAACTTATTTGTTACTTTTTATAAAATAAAATTGCTTTAATTAAAATTTTATAAAAATTATATAAAATGATTGAATGTTTTAAATAAATATAGCTAAATATTTTATAGTTAAGATAGTCGAAGAGGCGAGATAGATGTGAAATAAGAAAAACAAGACACAGTTGAGACTAGAATTATGAGGTGAACGTTAAGGAATAGATTAAAACCCAAGACGAAATTGTTTAATGGAAGCGACTATGCAAGTTTTACGCAAATATTGACAAATTGTCTCTATGCCTAAATATAAGCATTCCATAACTAGAATTTTACCTCTGAAATTATTAGATTGAGATAATAATGGCATAATGTTGTTGAATATGTCAGGAATTATCATGGTTCAAACATGCAGAGGTCAAGGTCGAGGTCAACCACCCTCACTGCCACCACAGACCCCAGGTCAACCACCCTCACCACCACCTCAAATCCCACCACTGACACCACCAAGGACAATCTCCAGCCCTGAGATGAGGGTGATATTGAGATCCTTGGAAACCATCATGGCCACACTAAACAGGTAGTCGGAGAGGATCGTAGAGGTAGAAACCACATAGGTGAGCCGAGAAAACTCTGAGAGGGCACAGGGCCCAAGGCAGGAACCACTTCAGGATATTTCTAGAGAGCTGTAGAAGATAAAAATTTCTGAGTTCTCAGGAGGACGACCGAGTAAGCACACCGAAGCATGGATCGAGGGTATGAAGAGGTGCTTCACACTAAATGAGTATACCTCAAGTTCCAAGGCTAAAATTTCCATCTTCCAGCTAAAGGGTGATGCCCTAAATTAGTGGTCAGACCTTGAGAAACAATTAAATATTACTCCTTTGTCTGCTCCATGGGAGTTATTCGAGGAGAGGTTCAACATGAAGTATCTTTCGGCTTATTATAAGGAACAACATGCGGGTTCCTTTCATGCTTTGGTACAGGGAAACATGATAGTGGAAGAGTATGAAGCTAGATTCATGGAACTGGTAAAGTATGTCCCATACTTGGACTCAGAAGATCGACAGGTGGAGCGATTTGTGTATGGACTCAACTACAAGATCAGGGCAACAGTATGGATGTGGAAGCCATCTTCAGTTGCCATGGTGGTTGAGTATGCTCTCTATGCTGAGGATATGTCAAATGCAAAGGGAGGAAGCAAGTTGATAGGATCCAATCAGTATGCTACAGGGAAGGCCCCATGACCATACTTCAGAGGAGGACAATCCAGGCCTCCTCCTTATGGTAACAGGTTCACCCCGAGAGGTAACACTTCAGTTAACTCAGTATCGCAGGATTCGTCAACAAACCATGGGAACCAAGGATGAACACATGGCAATTCCTATAGAGGATCGAGAGGTTTTAGAGGATCTCGGGGAAGGAACACATCCCAGAGGACTCCTCCCAGCAACATGCAAGCACCACCTAATGTCTCTTGTTGGGGATGTGGAGGTCCTCATTTTCAGCGGGATTGTCCTAAAGGGCAGAACAGTAGTAGGAAGAAGGAACGAAAGGCATCCATGGGCAATTCTGATAACACTCATTGGATTCATGCAGCTGCTCACAACCACCAGCCAGAACATCAGTCCACCGTAGTGGAATCCACTGGTAAAGTAAACAATGTCAAACTTAAAATTTTATTTGATCCTGGTGCAACAGATAGTTTTATTTCACCATATGCATTAGATAAATGTGGGTTGGCATCCTGCGAGCATTATGATTTTGAATCGGTTGAGATGGCTTCAGGGTTTAAACAAGCAGTAGTTCTAAAGGTAAGGGGGTGTCAAGTTGACTTAGGAGTATGCACCACTAAGTTGGACACTTATGTCACCAATTTGGGCACCTATGACCTCATTGTCGGCATGGATTGGTTAGAAGACCATGGAGCTTTCATGGATTGCTATGCAAAGCAAGTCTTGTGCCTTGATGATGAGGGTTGACCAATTCAAATCCAGGGTTGAAAGAGGAAAATATCCCTCTGTTTCATCTCCGCAGTGAAAGCTAAAAGGTGTTTAAGACAAGGATGTCAGTTGTTTGTAGTTGAGACAGTGAACGATAGTAAAGGACCTTCCTTGAATTCTTACCCAGTATTATCTGAGTTCAAGGATGTCTTCCCAGAAGAACTTCCACAACTACCTCCATAACGAGAGCTTGATTTCATGATCGAACTGAAACCCGGTGCGAAGCCGATCTCAAAGACTCCTTATAGAATAACAACCCCTGAGCTTCGAGAGTTACAGATCCAGTTAAAATCATTGGTAGACTTGGGACTAATTAGACCTAGTATCTTACCATGGGGAGCACCAGTGATATTTGTTAAGAAGAAGCATGGATCTTTGCGACTGTTCATAGATTATAGAGATTTGAACAAAGCCATAGTGAAGAACAGGTATCCTATACCAAGAATTGATGACCTATTTGATCAGATGAAAGGTGCATCAGTCTTCTCTAAGATTGATTTGTGGTTGGGGTATCACCAACTCAGGATTAAAGAAAATGACATTTCTAAGACTGCTTTTCGAACTCGATTTGGGCATTATGAGTTCGTAGTAGTACCATTTCGTTTGACCAATGCTCCAGCAGTATTCATGAGCCTCATGAATAGTGTCTTTCAGAATTACTTGGACCACTTTGTTCAGGTATTCTTAGATGACATTCTTATATATTCTAAGAACGAGAAGGAGCACGAGGAGCACTTGTGGTTAGTCTTAACTTGCTTAAGGGAACATAAACTATTTGGTAAATTGTCAAAGTGTTCTTTTGTCCAAAAGGAGATTCACTACTTAGGGCATATCATCTCAGGAGAGGGGATCTCAGTAGACCCTGAGAAGGTGAAGGCCATCGAGGATTGGCCAATCCCGAAGAATGCGCATGAGGTGCGTAGCTTCATGGGATTAGCAGGGTATTACCGAAGATTTGTGGAAGGATTCTCCAAGATTGCAAAACCCAGCACCACCTTGAAGTGAAAGGGAATCCGATATGAGTGGACCAACGAATGTGATGCCACTTTTTATGAATTAAAGATATTGCTGACGAGTGCACCAATCTTACGGGTACCAAACATGGATAAAGACTTCATGGTATGTATCAATGCCTCAAAGCAAGGGTTAGGAGCAGTTCTAATGTAGGAAGGTGGGGTAATAGCTTATGCCTCTCGTAAGTTGAAGCCTCATAAGGAGTGATATGCCACACATGATCTAGAATTGGCAGCAGTAATGCTGGCACTAAAATTATGGAGACACTACCTAGTTGGCAGAAGTTTCACACTTAAGACAGATCATCAGAATTTGCAGTATATTTTTACACAAAGGGATCTAAATGCTAGGCAGCGACGATGGAGTGAGTTCATGAGTGAGTATGACTTTGGTATCTCATATAACAAAGGAAAGGAGAATGTGGTGGCAGACGCTCTAAGCCGAAGGCCGAGGATTTTCTCCTTAATCCCCTTGAGAGTGAATTTGAAGGAGAAAGTGCTTGAACAACTCTTGGGAGATGGTTCGTATATAAAGGTAACCTCGGATATTCAGAGTGAGAAGAAGTGTGAGTCGAAGTATTATGGGTACCATATTGAGGAAGATGGGTTGCTACAGTACCAAGGGAGGATGTATATCCCTAAAGAAGGTGGTCTCAGGGAATAAATCCTTATAGAGGCCCATAGGGCACATTATTGTGCACACTCTGGAGTGAAGAAGATGTATGCAGACATGAAGAAGCTCTTCTTCTGGGCCAGTATGAAGAGCGATGTAGTTGATTTTGTTTCAAAATGCCTAGAATGTCAGCAAGTCAAGGAAGATCATCGACACCCAGTCGGTCTCTTACAACCTCACGATATTCCTGAGACTAAATAGGAAGTCATTTCCATGGAATTTGTTGTAGGATTTCCCCTCACATCCTCGAGACATAATTCTATACTCGTGGCGGTCGACAAGCTGACCAAAAGTGCCCACTTCATTCCAGTGAGAGACACTTATGATGTGACAGATGTAGCAAGGGTATTCATAAATGAAATTGTATTCCTTCATGGAGTTCCAAAGAAGATAATTTCTGACCGAGACCCTAATTTTACCTCCATATTTTGGACAAGCATGTAGTCAGCATTAGGGACCCAGCTGAACTTAAGCTCAGCTTATCATCCCGAGACAGATGGGCAGACAGAGAGGGTGAATTAGGTGATGGAGGACATGCTTAGGATGTATGTTATGGATCAATAGACATAGTGGGAGAAATATCTTCCTCTAGTGGAGTTTGCATATAACAACAGTCATCACAGCTCCATTGGTATGCCTCCATACCAAGCATTGTATGGGAGACCTTGCAGGACTCCACTCAGTTGGGACAGGTTGGAGGGTCATTTTTTAGTTGGGCCTGGGTTGCTTCAGGAGATGGAAGAGAAAGTGGTACAGATCAAGAAGTGGCTTAAGGAAGCACAGGATAGAAAAAAGATTTATGTTGATGCACACAGAACTGATAGAAGTTATGAGGTAGGGGATCGTGTATTTATACACATCTGACTGAATAAAAGTACCATTTAGTTTGGAAAGGGGACCAAGTTGTCACCTCACTTTATAGGGCCATTCGAGATTCTTGAAAGAATCAGACCGGTAGCTTATCGTCTTGCAATACCACCCCACTTGTATAGGAATCATAATGTACTTCATGTTTTAATATTGCGACATTACATAGCCGATGAGTCTCACAAGGTTCATTGGAAGGACTTGCAGGTCTCGAATGAGGGAACCTTCACGGCCGAACCATTACGTATACTAGATCATAGATTTCGAAAACTCCGTAGTCGACACGTGGACCAAGTTAAGGTCCAGTGGGACAAGTATAGCCTAGGATCTGCTACCTGGGAGGACACAGAGACTATGCGTCGAGATTTTTCCTCACTATTTTGACCATAACTTTGGTACAAAGTTTCCTGAAGGATGGGTGTATGTAATGCCCCATATTTTGACTCTGGCATATTTTGCACTCAGACTTATTACAGTGTATTTACTTATTATCTGTGGACTCAACTATACTTCATAAACTATATTTTGGCATGTTATAGGTGATTATTTACTAATGTTGTGATGTTATCAGGATTATGCTCTAATTATGATATTATGATGTTATCTTGATTATATTGTGCTTTGACCACGATGTTACGATGATTAACATGCCTATGTAGATGCTTTGATTATGATTTTATGATGATTATCATTTATATGAAATTATTGTGCTTATGTGATTATCATGCAGTGGTCATCATCAGATTCATTTATTTCATAACAAAAACATATAGTTGATTGTAATCCATGGTATGATGTGATATGTATGATGTGGTACATGGGCACTCATCCATGATGCGATTTATTTTGTGATTTTATGTGATGAAAGGAAATAATGTTGATAATATGGACCAGCTATTGATTTAATATTGTTATGAATGCATGTTTGCATAGTGCTAACCTGCAGGGTATAGGGGCTATGTGATATCCAAGTGTGTGATGCAAAGTATGACTCAATACATATCTTGAAGAAGAGCCTTAATTTCCAAGTGATGGTACGATGACACATACCAATAAACTCGATAGCAACACAGTATGGTTTGATGAGTATATACCCAGTATGTTGAGAGGGATGGATGCATTTCCCACCCTATGTCACTTTGATACCCGAGGTCATGGTAGGGCAGTGCTGAGACATGCTCCCCAAGTTATTGTGATGACGATGGTCAGATGCCTGCTAGGAGAGGCTAGGTCTGCTAGTTAGCCGACGCTACCGCTCTCAAGTTCTGTGTGGGAAGGTCAGTACAGCTGACATCCACTTTGTACTAGCAGAGGAAGGATAGGGAGGATGTGGACGTAGGTTAGGATGGTTTGACATATTAG
>LPNX010529070.1:355597-381213 GCA_001517045.1 Pseudotsuga menziesii
ACAATAATTGTGTAATCTTATGACAGTTGGTTAAGTTTTAAATCTACACATACAAAAAAATTAAATGCGTACAACAAATGTCTTAGAACCTGAACTAGTTGACTGCCCGAGAAAAGAACTAAATAATTATTATTATTTTAAAATATGAAGGAGGTGGTGGAAGAAGGAAGGGAAGGAGGTATAAGGAGGGGGGGGGATCGAATGGTTGAGGGGATTTTTGGCAGAGTATTTTAGGGGATTTTTGGAGAGTGGTCGAGAGAAATTTTATATAGAAGAACAGAGGAAAGAAGGTGATGGAGTAGAGAGGGAAGAAAACTGGAGTAGGGGGTTAACTCCAGGGGATGAATTACACTCAGAAAAACAAGGAAGTTTCTATCGGGTGCCTCAAGGGCTAGGAAACCCATCAATTTCCTAGGGCCAGTAGGTTCAATGCTGGTTGGCATGGTGGATCATCCGAGTTGGCATCAAGGCTCAGACAGGATCGGATGAGGGAGAGGCAAGGCTACAGGAGCAAGATTCAAGGACCACCTTCAGCTCGCTAGAGCTCAGGTATTTTTTGGTGAACCCTTTCGTTATTGTATAAATAAATGAAAATATGAAACCAGAGTAAATGTCATTTTACTATTTAAGTTTAGGACTTAGTGCTCTGCTCTGCAAGCAAAGCACTACAATATCTTCAAGTTTGTTTTCTGTATTACTTTAGTATTCAGAATTTGTTATTGTAAAATAGGGTATGATTTTAGTAATTAAATAATCTCCCTCTAGGATTATTACTCTGCTGGTGTATTTCATTTTTCAGCAGAGACTTGTTTAAGTTTAAATTCCAACTAGTTCAGAAGTAGAAATTCATATGTTTTTATATAATCACTATCTTCAACCCAAAGTACCAATACATGAACTATGATAGTATCCACCTAATCATTAACAACATTAAGTAAACCAAATATATTAAATAAAATTATTTAATAACAGAACTAGAATATAAACTCAATCAAGATTAACATTAGAGGAAATTTGGGGTCTAAAATGGGCCTTATAAGAAAACGTGCCAAAATACATTTTTGTGAGTTGGAATTCAAGAGCGAATAGAATTTCAATAAAATAAGTCAACCATAATGGTTGAATTGGCATATTTGTCATTAAAAAAACCTACTTTTTTGTTCGTATTTTCGACATATCTCATTGTGTTTTTACTCAAATTTCGATCGGGAGAGCTCGTTGGATGTAGAATTTGATTCCGCATCCAACGAGTACCCACACTGCATACTTTTGATGGACCCCTCTACCCCAAAAATAAGAAAAACCTAAAACAAACGTGATGATGATGTCATCATCATGTTTTTTCAGGTATTTCTTGTTTTTGGGGTAGCGGGGTCCGTCAAAAGTATGCAGTGTGGGTACTCGTTGGATGTGGATTCAAATTCCGCATCCAACGAGCTCTCCCGATCGAAATTTGAGTAAAAACACAGGAGATATGTCGAAAATACGAACACAAAAAGTAGTTTTTTTCTTTCTTCCTCCAAAATTAATCAATATTATTTTATTATTTTAACTATTATTTTATTATTTTCCTTAGGAGGCCCATTTTGGACCCCAAAATTCCTCTAATGATAAACCATTAAGACCTTACAAGGTCTGTCTTATTAAACTATAAACTATATAGAAAATCAATTGCATTAAAATAACAACATCATAACTACATAAGCAGAGGAGGCATTGTGACCATCCATGTGGTCCTATATCAAAACTGTGATCATATATATATTTATAAGAAACCATAGTTTTATCTTTTCCATTTACACATAAGCATTAAACAAAATTACATAACTCATCCAAAAATTACCATAAAACGAATTAAAAGTAATACATCTTACACAGTAATCATAACATATTAAAAATAACATCAAAATCATATTATAAACCCATGTATTACAAACAGGAACATGAATTGAGTCCTGTGGGCATACAATCCCATCTCTTTTATTTTATAAAACACAACTCATTACATTAATATCCAGACAGAATCAAACCCTATGGGATTTCATGCATATACACGCTACAACCACGCAATACATAACCTGTATGCTGAAAATAATTTATAAACCACTACCATGTTGTTAAGACAAACTACGATTTCGCTACAATACAGCCTCATCCAACATTTAATTACACAGTCCATTAACATTCTTAACCCTACAGGAAACATTGACCATCGTGGGTTCCCAACCCATGGCTTTTACAGTCCACATCGCATAAGATCCAATAACATAATTAAAATCCCTACACTAAGCTATTGCAACACTGTGGGGAAGGCTCATGTCAAATACGGCATGGCCTATACCCTGATGTCAACTTATGTAAAAATTAAAAACTAAGCAACTCCATTACACACAGAACCTTCAAGCAGGCGAATGCCCATGTAATTTACCACACAAACATAGGTTAGAATCATCTTATACACAGTATGGTTTTACTACAAAACTACTCTGTTAACAAATCAAACCATTAAAATATCTAATACCAGATAAGCAAGAAGGAATTAACATCAAGACTATCGCAGCCACGATGGGGAAGGCTCAAGCCATTCACAGCTTGGTATTACAAAACCCATGTTGTTCACCATTACAATGATTTAAATATACTCAACATACAGGCCTCAAATAAAGGCAAATTCTTGTGTCAAAACCACCTTATTAAATAATTAACTTAGCATATACATTATACACATACTAAGCTAAATGACAACGATCTTTTTTTAAAATAAACACAGAGTTTATACATCATACATAGCAGGATAAATCGCAATGTCTCCACACAGGCCTTTCTAAATACCAAAACAAAGTCCACACAGGCATGCCAATGGGCTACAGCACCATTGCAAGAAATGGTGTAGCCCATGGCTCAAAGGCCCAAACCATTGTTTAAATACAACACAAAATTTATATGCAGGCCAAGGGAAACACGATTTTACCCACGGCCAAAGCCTTTACAACATTTAATTAAAACCCAAACCCAAGTCTAAAATATTAATCCCGAAGGTGAAATCAAAACCCACAACATAAAACCCCAAGCAAGCAACAAATCTAAATGCAGTCTACCCAAGAGATCCGAGAGGTAGCAAGTATAGACTTGCTCACAGGCTTACTGTGGCCACGATTGCAAATGCTTGGAGCCAACAGAGTTGGAGACACGCTACTCCTCATCGCTTTTCGGCACGTGGAAACACAAGCAAAACTGCGGATGAGAAGTATGTCCATGATAAAATCATTGTTTGGAAAAAATATTGTCTTGAATAGTTTACCTAATATTTAATTATTGACCTGGGTTTGTAATCTTAGAGTTGCTACAAAATATGCGAAGGCAGAAGGATTCCTAAGATGTCATGGAAATATTTTAACAAACACAAACCAAAAGGTATTTCAAAATAAGAAACAAAGTCAAACTCCTAAAAATTCAACAGTCAAGAATATTAATCTAGGACAGAATATTAGTGTAGTATCCAGTTATACTACTCTACTTTATACATACTTATTGTAGGAATGCAAATAAAAACAAGATAACCTTATAATAATAAGCTATCCCTTAAGATCTATTCTACTACTTTAAACAACTTTGAAAGCTAACTATACAAAGGAGGATTTACAAGATTACATCAACTAGGATATATAACTAAGAATATACATGGCATCTCAGACTAATTACACTCTCTTGGGTTGTTTTGGGGATAAGCATTTACAGTGACTGGGACATGGGTAGGAGGAGAGTCAGAGTGGCTTTCAAATGAGGTATAGAAACTAAAGGGAATTAAGTCTAACTTTACCTCTAGGAAAATATGTAAACTAAGGAATGTCCAGTTGCAAGTAATGGTAAACATGGTTCTTTATGTCATGGACACTTAATAAAAGACAAAACAAAAATGCAAAGGAGAGACAAAACCTAATAAATATGATCTTAATTCTTATTTAGTAACCATCTAACTAAAAAGAACAACTTCTATTTATAACCTATCAACATATCTACCAAATTATTAATATAACTAACCCTGAATACAAAGAAATGAAATCAATTCAAGCTAATATTGCAAGACATAATCATATGGTAAAAAGAAATAAATACTTAATAAGTACTCTAAATAATTTAATCACAGACTTCTGAAAGGAAATATAATCACTATCTAACTATTCTAATCAAAACATACTCAAAGAATTGAAGAAAACAGACTTAAACTATGTAAAATATGCTAAGTATTGGATGAAATACTGAAGAACAGGTTGAAATGGCAGTGTGTATAACAAACCAAACAAACTGTCTCTATGACAGTATGTATACAAAAAGAATTAAAACTTAGAAAAAATTGATTAATCTAGATGAACTTAGGCCAACTGACTCATGCATGTAATACTAGAATGTAAATACAGGAATTTAAACCTATTTAACAACTACACTACTCTACAAGATAATTCAAATACAATTCATAACTTGAAAACATCATTACCTATTGCAATTTCAAAGGAAATTGGAAATTAAATAAACTCAGAACATAAGCAGAATTGAAACTAACTATGATTAAACTCTACAGTATTGAAGCAATTTATTTTATTAACATTGAATCAAATAATGAACTGGAAATGCATCAAAAGGAATTACAATCTAGTCTATATGCAACATCAAAATAAATTACAATCTAGTCTATATGCAACTGGTTTCTAACTTAAAATGAAAGACTATGTAAACATCATAATACTGAAATGAAATCTAAGCTACAAGAAATAATACAAATGATTACAAGATAAGTGTCATAATACTGAAATGAAATCTAAGCTACAGGAAATAAGATAAACAATTGCAAGAATGAAATTACATAAACAATCTATGAACAAAGCTATACTAATTACAACGAAAAGGAAATGAAAGAGACTATACAAAAATATAAAATTCTGATTGGTGGGGGGGCCTCCCAGCAAACAGAGTCACAGCCTGCTAAATGCTAATGAAACACGATTGTAGACACTGAAACAAAACTTCCATTAAAAATAATAAAGAGTATTACATAGTCTGAATTACATAAGAACTTGCTAAGCTAAAAACTACTTAACCTCCTCTCGCATACAAACGTTCTTATATATATGGTTTTGAGAAAGCGAGCGAGTCGACCCTTTGGTGGCCGACTGCTCTTTGAGATGAGTCAACCATTATTACAATCCATTTCTCTAATGCCAACACATAGTCATTTTTCCTCCCTTATCGCGAGTTGGTTTCCATTGGGCATGAGGTGGTGTACATGCTTCCCTTCTTTGGCGTGAAATAGAGTCATGATGTCAATCAGAGAGGTATGCTGGCAACCTTAAAGAACAAGGCTCGTGCTAACACTTCAAAAAATGGAAAAAAGCGGTTTTTAGGTCGCTCCATGCTTAAATGATGGAGAATCAATTAGTTCCAACACGCAGTTTTTTTGGCAAGCTGAATGACGAGTTGGATATGCTATGTGCATATCTAGCCGAATGTGTGTCTGTGTGTCAAGTTCACCCAAAAATTATGCTCTACAATTAAATAATGCACTTTTTAGCAATTTCATCATCGAATTTACTCATTAAAATAGTAAAATCATCAAGAATGAATCAATCTTAAATAAATCCAAAATAAGATTATACCTGAAGCTGAATGGTAATTTGTATGATGCAAAAGATGCCAAAAGATAACAAAATATGCGTTAATACATAAGGTTTTTAGCTCAAAAATGGTAACAAAATGGGGCTCAACATACCCCCAAACCAAAAGGATGCCAGGTCCCACTAGTACAAAGTAATAGATATCATTGGGAAGAAGACAGAGCTACACTAGCAGCTGCCTTCGACCTTGTTGATGAAGCAAGTGGCTTATACTTCAGCTTCCTAGCCTGTGCCTTCAAGAGGGTATGCCTTGCATGATGATTCCTTTGTGATGTACTGACGGTCTTATGAAGATGCTCCATAGTCTTAATCTGTAGCCATAACATTTTGTTTTCTTCTCGAAGCTCTAAGATTAACTTGACATATGCTTCATTCTGATTCATCGACTGTGTCAACTCAGAGGTTAGATGTTCTACTGTTGGTTGTGGTGGTTGACATGGTTTTGGGGACTGGCTGCAATCCTATAGAGGGTTCTCTTCTTTGGTTGGCACTTCAACATCAACATCTGGAACTTGACTATCAGGGTTTAAATCTTGAACGAGTGTAGAAATAGCTTCATGGGTAATGTCATTCAACAAATCAACTGAAATGTTAGCCAACGCGTATAAAGACAAATCTGGGTCAGGCATATGTGTTTCACCTGGACTATCCAGATTGTCTCTCTATATTTCAGGATGGATGCTTGACTGTACCAAGGGCTGGACACGGGGTTGATGACTGGTCTATGCAAATTCCACCTTTTGCTTCTTAGTACGGGGTCGTGACAGAGGTATGAATTTAGCAGGAACAATAGGGGAAGACTGTGTATATGGTATTTCCTCTGATATATTATCATCTAGATGAACTATGTTAGGGATTTTCTTCCCTATTGATGGAGATGGACTAGACTCTTGGCCATGAGAATATCGGGGGTGCTTGCGAATATTCAGATGAGGGTTACGGACCTTGCATTAGAGGAAATTTCAATTTAAAACAGGCCTTCCAAAAATAATACAAATTCCATGTCATCATGTATTAGCCAATCAAAATTATTTAAAATTCAAAAAGGGAGCACCTCTTAAACAATTTTTTAATATAGATTTGGGGATAGGTATCATAAAAAAAACAGCTTTCTTTGTTCGTGTTTTCGACATATCTCCTTGTGTTTTTACTCAAATTACGATTAGGAGAGCTCATTGGATGTGGAATTAAATTCTACATCCAACGAGTACCCACTCGGCATACTTTTGAAGGGCCCCGCTATCCCAAAAACAAGAAATACCTGAAAAAATGTGATGATGATACTTTTGAAGGGCCCTGCTATCCCAAAAACAAGAAATACCTGAAAAAACGTGATGATGATGCCATCATCACATTTTTTCAGGTATTTCTTGTTTTTGGGATAGCGGGGCCCTTCAAAAGTATGCTGAGTGGGTATGCATTGGATGCGGAATTTAATTATGTATCCAACGAGCTCTCCCGATCGAAACTTGAGTAAAAAAAAGGGAGATATGTCGAAAATACGAACAAAAAAGTAGTTTTTTCATTTCTTCCTCCAAAATTAATATATATTATTTTATTAATTTTCCTTAAGAGGCCCATTTTGAGTTGAAATTTCCTCTAATGAAAATGAAAGTATCCCATGTCTAGTTTCGTTCTTTGAGTTGATCGAGGATGAGAAGTTTTATTATGATATGGTGGTATAGTCTATTTTTGGGATGGAGGGTGTTCTTCCGAACCAAATTAGACATTTTTTCGAGACTCCGCAGAAAGAAAAATGGGAAATTCAGGTATTTCTGATCCACAAAGTGAGCCAATAGACGCAAATGACAAGATTTAAAAACACTGAACTTACCTTCGTAGGTAACTAGGTGGATAATGATTATCAATGGATTGAGATATTCCGGTTTGATCCAAATATGATGGTAACCTTTGTTACCTGATACATGATAAAATTAAGGTTTCAATGTGAAATTGTGCGATGATCTAGGGAAAAACAAATGTTTTTTCCAATGTTCCCCCTCTCGGGGAAGCTTGGTAGCCCGGGAAATCAACTCCTCAGTGAATTGAAAAACTGAATGGACGACGTTTGCTTCTCTCCCATCAAAGCCCATTACGAATAGTAATGAGATTTCCTCGTCAAAACCCCGCACCTGATGGAGAAAAGGGTTCCATCTTGCATAAAAAAATATTTCATGACAATCTCTAAATTCGGGTATGTGGAATAGATCTTGATAACTCTTTGGTTTGAATCGATTTGGCATGGTGAAGCCAAGGTGACGAAAATAGGGCTCTACGAGAAATGCGGGGAAAAGATGGAGATAGGATTCTATAGTAGTAACGATCATACAAAAGCAATGAAAATGATTCGCATCATATTGATTTAAAGCATGCCACATTAAGTTGATCAAATGATCGTGCATCGAGATCGGCGTATTCTGGATGACCGTGCCATTAGAGGAAATTTGGGGTCTAAAATGGGCCTTATAAGAAAACGTGCCAAAATAAGTTTTTTTGAGTTGGAATTCAAGAACCAATAGAATTTCAATAAAATAAGTCAACCATAATGGTTGAATTGACATATTTGTCATTAAAAAAAACTACTTTTTTTGTTCGTATTTTCGACATATCTCATTGTGTTTTTACTCAAATTTTGATCGGGAGAGCTCGTTGGATGCGAAATTCGATTCTGCATCCAACGAGTACCCACACTGCATACTTTTGACGGACCCCGCTACCCCAAAAACAAGAAATACCTGAAAAAATGTGATGATGATGTCAGAATCGAATTCCGCATCCAACGAGCTCTCTCGATCGAAATTTGAGTAAAAACACAGGGAGATATGTCGAAAATACGAACACAAAAAGTATTTTTTTTCTTTCTTCCTCCAAAATTAATCAATATTATTTTATTATTTTAACTATTATTTTATTATTTTCCTTAGGAGGCCCATTTTAGACCCCAAAATTCCTCTAATGCATTATGACAACTCTTAAATGTGTGCCATCAAAATGCATCTTCTAACAAGCTCATAAGTTTTTAGTCGGTTCAACCCTGTCCAAAGTAAACTTTGGACAGGTTGAACATTAAAATTAATGCAAACATATGACCATACTCATTACCATAATCCTAATTTTAATGAGAAGATCGATTATCTAACAATTTATGTGCACGAATGAAAGATGTTTAGCAGTTTATACGTGCGAATGAAAATGAGATGAGGTGATGATAACATAGTAATGATTAGAAAGTACCCTAAGGTCTTTTCAAGCCTATATGAGGATAAAACCAGTGTAGATCCAAATTCTAGGCTCTATCAAGCGCCGAGAGAGATCCAATTTCTCGAAAGCAAACCTCCTTTTGCACCTCGGGAGATTGGAGGTTATAGTTTTTTATTGTCATATATTTTAATTAAATAAATTTTTTTATATGATTTTAATGAAAATATAAATAAGAAAATCAAAATTTATTATTATTTTTATTTATTTTTAAATAAAAGAGAATAAATTTTTTTCTTAATTTTTTTTTTTATTATATATATTTAAACACTTTTATATATATATATATATATATTTAATAAACACATAAAGTTACTTATTTAGATCACATTGTAATTTTTGAACGATGAATAAGAGAGAACAAAGTTTGAACATTAAAAATTATGTACAAAGAGAAAGATAGATTGATTATTTTAAAAAATTAATTGATTGGTTTTGTCTTAATGGAAAATCCAATACTATTACATTTTATGTCGTTACAATCCATTATATACAAATTATATAAATGCATGAATGAACTTTATTTTAAAGAATAAAGATTTGACAAGATGATATATTTTAATTATAAAAAAATGTATGTGAGGTCAAAACATTATAAATAAATTAATAACAACATCACCAACTTTATAAGAAACAACAAGATAAGAATGATTACACTTCAGAAATGGGTCAAAATTTAGTAAAAATTACCTTATGGATATGATTCTTTAATAATGATGATATGGCTTAGCCAAGTCGACAATTAAGATAACTTTAATCATAGGAAAAATATCATCATGCATATTCAGAACATCATTTGGCTTTTCATTCAGGACGTTATTCAACCCTTCATATGATCCTTTGTATGATCCTTCATATAAATTTCCTGTAAGAAAATAAGTTTTTCTTAATTAGATCAGACTACTGTAAATCATAGATTTTTCTAAGCTTCGAACCTACAAGGAGATCACATAAAACAATTACTTTGATCCTTTCAATTGTACTTCCATGATTTTTAGAGAAATAAATCGTCATATTTTATAAACAGACAGACAGTCGTCATTTTTTGAGATGCTTTAAGTTTTGTCCATGATGCATCCCATTTAGAGTCTAGTTTGAACACTCAATGTAAACAAAAATTACACTAAAAATGGACACTAAATGGGACGCTACTTCCAGGATGTGTTGTATTGTTTCCCTCATGGAAAGGATGAAGAAAGAAAAGAAGAACTTATCTCAAAAGAATTTTTCCCTTTCGATGAAGAAGTTGTACATCAAATAGTTTGACAAGTCTAAGGTTAAATGTTATAATTGTGACAAGAAGGGCCATTACACAAGGGAGTGAAAAAAAAGAAAAATGGAAAAGGAAGGTTTCATACTTCTACCACTATTGAAGATGAAGCTACTCAGAACGACTCATATGAGGAAAAAGATGATTACCGCCGAAAGGAATATTTCCTTTTAAGTCCAGTAGAAGAGTATTTAGTCTAGTTTCCACTGGAGCCTAATTTCCCATGCATATATTTTCTATATGCATGATATCAAACTTCCAAGTTAAGGATGCGGTGAAGAAAGAATATCAATACCAAGGGACTCCACTGATCTCTGCAAGGAAGCAGATATAAGAAGGGAGTCCACACAAAACAATAAAAGATAAGTATTTGTATTTTGATTATCATATGCATGTATAAATAAATATCTAAATGGTTTTGAATGTACTTCACTACTGCATTTATATAGAGATATATATTCCTAGAATTAGCAATGATGTTATAGTATAATATGTTGAGCATATATATTGTAGTATTTTTGTTGTTGGAAAATAGTAAAACTCATGAAGTACATGTTATGATTAAGTAAAGAAGAATATAGGTATTCATAACATTACATGAGATATTAACAGTGGTTATGATGAGAATTTAACTTAAATATGCACATAACCATGTGATCCATATTGAGTGCATTAAAGTATTCATATGATAGAATTTCATGATTATGCAATGATTTTAATAATTAGAATGAAATTGTCTTGTGGGAAAAAATCGTATGTCCTAACTTACAAGCAAAGAATGACATATATTGAATGTTGAGTCATTTTAATGGCATATTCTAAAATAATGAAGGATTCTCTGAAGTAAGAAGCTGTTAGGAGAAGTTTACGAGGTTCCTATGTTTCTATGGGAAGAAGCCTCCAGCAATATATATATCCAGAATAGAAGCACTTTTGATGAGAAGACTCCCAAATATATTTACTTATCCTATATGCATTCACGTGACAAAAGAGTTTCAAGATGTTTTATACATAGAGAAGCATTATACCCCTTAACAAAGGACTCATATTATGGTCCTCACATTCAAATGTTTAGAGGGAGAAGCTAGATTTGATAGATCCTAAAGAACCAATTATTAAACTTCAAGATCTTGAAAACATTTGGAGACCAGTTATTAAATTTCAAATTAATAATATTTTTAATATTGTCTATATTTAACAAAGTAACATTTTCAACAATCCCCCAATGTTTTATCCAAGACATGTCATCTTTATTCCACTCATGCTTGAGCCTTAGGTGGTTTTGACTAGATTTTAATTTTTTTTAGGAAGTCACAAGTCTCCCAAGTTATTTAAATTTTTATTGTACATTAGGTAAATTTCCATATCTATTCTCTAAATGGGGGAAACAATCGTCCTTATTCAATATTGTTTAAATATGTTGCAACCCCAAACTTCACACCCATATATGAGAACAAGAATGGCATGAGTTTCAAATAGGAGTTTCTTTCTATCCCACATCACAAGGTTTCTTGTTTTAAATTTTTTCAAGACCTAAGTAGTATTTCCACACTCTATTAATACTTTTCTCCATGTTTTAGTTCCAATTGAGCTTGTGATGGGCGTCAATACAAAGGTACTTGTATGAAGTCACTTCCTCTAAGTTGTTATTGTCATACAAAAAATTCGCATAATTCACTTTAATGGGTTTGATTCTCATAATTTTTGTTTTGTCTGTAATAACAAGCATACCCATATTTGAGCACAAATCATTAAGAATCCTAAATTTCTCATCAATATCAGAGGGAATCAGAAGAACAATATCATCGACATAAATAATAAGGATGATGAAAATTGCTGCCGTCATCGTACTACTACAACCTTCTTCTATTGAACAACTTTCTAGCTTATCGATATATATACTAAAAATAGTAGGGGATAGGTGGCATAACTCTATATTATAGCTAATATCTTTCGATCAAACCTCATCATTCTTAAACTTGGGAATGAAATTCTGGTACAACCCTATCAAAATAACTCTCAACTCAAAGGGAACCTTAGTAAATCTTGTAATATTTTCCACAAGTTATTTCTAGGCACTATATAAAAAAAATTCCTAAAATCCACAAAGCAACAAATGAGATTGAATTTATTATTACGAAATTCCTCCTCAATAATATTGAGAATAATCAGGTGCTCTAGGGTTGAATGATACCTTCTAAATTTAGGTTGGCCTTTATCCCTTTTACCTTGTCTCTCGATACATATTTTGATCTTATTTTCCAAAAAACTACTATATAACTTGGCTAAGAGAGGGATAAGCATAATAGTTCTATAAATCGAGAGGTTATTTTTCTTGTCGTTTTTAAAAATGGGAACAATAAGGATTTGAGACTAAGGCTTATGGAAAATGTGTCATCATCCATATAGAGGGGTTGAATGCTTTCCACAACATTAGGGGATCCATATAACTTATTAATATATGAATTGCATTCTGTTAAAAAAAACATATTCAATTATAAAGAAAAATCAAATTATTAAAACTTTTTTATAAACGTTTTTATTAATAAATATTTTTTAATGTATCTCTTTATTTTGCAATTAATTTTTTTTCTATTTTAATAATTCTTTTATGTTAATCAATCAAATTTATATGTTATTATTTATCAATTTTAATTATAAATAAAACCTACACATTTTTAAAGATCAAAATATTTAATCTATTTACAATGCTGATAAATATAAATTATACTAAATTTAAATTTATCTTTAAAAAATTGCACTCTTCTCAAACACCTTACATACCTAAATACCTAAGAGTGTTACCCACACAAACAACCAAACACATTTTACTTTAAAAAAACGTGAAGGATGATTTTTATAGATTTGTTTCTAATTAAAAATTAATTTTATCAATTTATTTTCTTTAAAGATGGATTTCATAGATTTTTTCAAAAAGTTTTTAGCCTTGGAAATCATATATTTTTCATTCATATATGTATAATACTAGCATTAGCACATTTGCACCGAGAGGTGTAAAGAAACGTCAAGAGGGTAAAAATATTGTCTTTTCGCAACTGAACTTTTCAGACTTATCTTGGGAGACTGCAAATAACTTTTTAATAATACTTATATTTGAGATTTTACCTCAAGACATTTATGACTAAATAAAATTTCTTTAATGACCTTTTTATGTTTGGATTTATTGACTTTCGGTATATATTTTAAATTTTTTTCCAAGCTGTCTTTCTTGATAACTGTTTGTCTTTGTCGATGTTTGTTTTATGTTTGGATCACTAAATCCTATAATTTTCAACAAGGAAATGTCCTTTATCGATTTGTGATTTCTGACATCTGGGTATGAAGGGTTTTTTGATATTTGGATCGTGGAGGTCTGCAATATTGGTTTTAGGATTGTGGAAATCAGAAAATTCACAAGTGTGTTAGTCGAATATTTACTTGTCGATTTGCAGAAAACATAAAATTTTGGTTTTGTTAAAATCGTATGGTCTTTCCCCAATTTTTTATTTTCGACTATTCACTTATTAGATATAAAAAATATTCCTTTCAATTTATTATGTATCTACTTTCTCAATTTTCGAGTATCAGAAATTGGAACTCTCACTTTAGATAAAATTGAAGGTTTCTTTCCCGATTTCCGATTTTGGATACGTAGGATCTCAGAAGCTGGGTTTTTCTGCTTTCTCGAGTTCTGATTTTTGATATTCCAAATCTCGAAAACCAGAAACATGACACATTTTTCGATTGAATGTTTGTTTCCCGATTTTCGATTCGTGATTCCGCAAATAAAAAATGAAAAGTAAATTTTGTCAGTTTTTGTTTATGCATATGAAATCTACAGTCCAGAGTATTTTGGTTGTTTGAGTTGGGTTTCTAAGATTCGAATTTAGGATTAATTTTTACCATTGTTACTCATGATTTTTCACTCTACTCAGAGATTTTTTACAATGCATATCCTCTATGTCCCAGCGCTCGGAGTTGTGACTTTCTAGGTGTTTCCCCTTGTAAGTTTTCACCCTCATAATATTTTTTGGTAAATTTGAACTTGCTTCATTTTTAGACATGGTTTCTAAAATTCAATCAAAGAAGGCATCTGCCATGACTAAGAATACCATATCTAAAACGACTCTTCGAGACAAGAAAAACAAAGATCTGATTGCTGGTGTTTTCACTAACACCAGTGGTTATGTGTCAGACACCTCGTATCTGGACTCGTCTAGAATTTATGCTATTTTTGACAATGATGACATTTCCTATGTTGCTCATGACCAACCTACCTACCTACGTATACGTAATTATCAGCTCCATTGTGTTGCTTCCAGAATCCCATTTATGCCTTACACAGACTCTTTTAAGTGGGATTTGTACCACATAGACCCTAAGCAAGGAATATTTCATGATATCCATAATGTCCTTATTGCTTCATTCCATCCAGATGTGTTTTCTAGGGATTACGCTTTGCCAACCCCCAAGCAACTTCTCTCGTCAAATTTTTTTGACGAAATCCATGACAAATTCAATTATGAAGAAGTGGTGAAATATTGGCTGGAATACCCAACACTTGACATCCCCATTTCACTTCCAGCATATTTAGTTTCTTGGTTCAGAGAACCCTTTTCGTTGTTGTGCACCATGTTTTGCAGGTTATATGGTTCACTGAATAGTTCCTCATTCAAAGCGCAATGGGTCCCTATGGAAAACCATATCCTTCTTATAGGCCATTCCTTCAACTTGGCGCAAATTATGTCGTACAATTTGCGGGAGGAAATTGAAAAATATGAGAAAATCCCCGATAACCATAAACCATCATTCTATATGGAAGGGTTCGTAATGGATGCATTATGTGCGTCTACTTCTTTCCTGGCCCTAAATTGGATTTGAAACAACAAATATACATCGGGTCATATATATTGCGTTGATATGTGGGACGACAATTTCATCCCTTGCAATTATGAACTCTGTGACCTATTTCTCGGGTCAATGTACTACAAAAGTTTCAAAGTTGATGCTCCTGCATTCTCTAAAATTTCTAGGAAACCGATTTCAATGTTTGGTGACTAGTATGTAGGAGAATATTTCTCTTACATAAGGATTTGGGGCAGTAATATAGTCCACTTGCTTCCTATAATAGTTCCAGACTGGATGGTTCTTCTAGAATTCGCCTATCAGACTGTCATTGATGGGGTTTTACCCAAGTTGACCAAACATAAGAAGGTCTGGCCGAAATTTCCTATGAATCTTGGAAAACTTACATTACAGAGTCCTTCTCATGTGTCTTTAGTGGGAAAGGATATTTTTTTTATGAACTTGGGGGAGGCATACAAAAGAATGCATGATCCAATGGCATATTTGGCTAATCTATTTGTTCGTGAGAACGTGAAATTTCAATACATTCATGAAAACGATCTCGATGATTCCATGTTTCAAGGAGCTAGCAATTTTCAGGAGGAAATCAGTAAAATTATGGATCCAAATATCAAGTCCCATATGTACCAATATCAAAAGGATCTTAAGACAATAACTCTTCGAGAAAGAGGAGATAAACTAAAAATAAAACAAGATCTTGAAAAGGAGAATACAAAACAAGAAGGGAAAGAGAATGCAGTAAGTTTTTTTGCTTCTTTTATTGCTCAACCGAAGGACAAAAGAAAAGGTGTCCTTGAAGGCTCATCCATCCCCTGTATTAGCACAATGGAAGATACACCGCAGAAGGGGAAGAACTCAAAATAAATTTTGAAACTCAGGCAAAGATAATTGAAGTTCAAACTAAAAGATAGACGATTGAAGCAGGTTCTAAACAGGCTTAACTGGTAGAAGCATCCACAAAAGAAAAGCTCATTCCTTCAATCTCAATTTGCAAGGAAGAGTAGACACATCTCCAATATGCTTCTGCATAGAAGGTAATCTCTTTATCTTCAGCTCAGATTGAGATTGATGATACAGATGTGGAACAAGACCCTGAGGCTATTATACATACCCTTCTATCATCCATGCCCAATATGCAAAACTTTTTGAGTATGTTAGGTTTATCATATTCCCAACATTCTTTTTCTGATGTAAATTTTTCATCAATAATGGGATCTACTAGTAGCATGCCCACCTTTTCACTTAACTCACCTATTGATACTTCACCTACATCCCCAATTCCCCAGTTGTTTCAGGATGACATTCCTTTTGTCTCTATGAATCTTTCTCAAAAGGAAGATTTGCCTATGTCTAATTCTTTTACATCACTCACCTTTACCTCTGCTTCTAGTCCTATGGATGGAAGTGATTGTGAAGAACTAAAGACATTCAATTAAACTCCTAACTAATGGTTACAAAGTTAGTTGATGATTGAGTTCAGTTCCATTTGTTCACATTCCGGTCAATCAGTTCACATTTATTTCGATCAGTTGACATTCAGCTCAATCAGTTCACATTTTGTTAAAGGAAGTTAACGCTCTGTGAATTAAAGTAGGGTGCATATATTTAGTATGTGAGAGAATTTTGAGGTGAAAAATTGGCACCAAGTCAAGGAAGTCACAAAAGGTTAATGTATGAATAGTTCCCACAATGTTCCTAGTTCCCAAAAGCATGCAACCATTCTCTACCTCTCATTGTATGATTGAATAAGCTTGTTATTAAAGTGCTATGCACTTGGAAAGTTTGAGACAATGTTCCTAGTGATCTATACTCTCTATTGCTTCTTTGATATCTCTTATCCGGAAATATGTTTGTGTGTTGTAAATTATTCTCTGCAATTATATATCATACTAAAAGGATTGTTGGTTTTTCATCCTTTGTATTTGGAGGGTTTTTCTAGGCTACATCTTGTGTATTATAGATTGAATGAGTAGTGTGTTTGAATCTTTTATCACGTCTACAAGCACTAGATTTTATTATCAAAAGTTTTAAAGTTCAAGAATCTTTCATTATTGGTCAAACATTGGAAAAACAAATTCAATTACATGGGGCAAAGGGAAATGTATAATCTCCCTTCACTTCTACTCTGATAATTGAACCATGGCTAAATCAAAGTCATCTCAATGGGGTCATGTTGGGATAAGTCTTGACAAGGGGAAATGTTTTCCTACTCGGTAGGATCTAGATATACTAACAAAATATTATGCCACCTTTGATCACTAGTAAACTACTCAACATTGTAAAAGACTGACACTAAACTGGGACAAATACAGTTTTCTACATAATGGTAACTCCAGCTACTATATATGTGATAACATATCTATCCGCTTAAATTCTAAGCACTAATCATAAACATATATAATTACTAACCCGATCCCTTAGAACTACAAACCCTTATCATCCTTGTCAGTAATATAAATAAAAACCTAACCAATATAATACTTATCTTTTCTAATCCCTACCCTTGTAACTTCAAAAAAAAAACCTAACCACTAAAATACCTAATTCCTAACCATTAAAAATCAAATAACATCAAAATAATAACCCCGATAAAACATAGTTCATAACCCTTGCAAACCCTAAACATGAAGATATAACCCCTATTAGTGTCAATCCCTAATCATCATAACTTTAATCCCTAACTCATCTAACCCTTAAGCAACTCAAATCTTATAAACACAAACATTAAGGCATGTATCCCCTTATCCCTAACCCTAATATCCATTATATGTAACTCCTATAATTCTTAGTCAAAATAACTTTTAACGCCCTTTAACTCCCTAAATTTGACCCCTATTACCCTTATCCGTGTAGCGTGTAACTTCAAATAAGTTTTGAACAACATGAAAATCAAACAAATCAATGTCTAACTACCAATCAAATGCAACTACTTATTTTTTCCAAATGATTATGACAAACCAAAACTACTACAATGGAATGAAAATTTCAAGAAAAACTAAATATTCACTTAGAAATGTAAAACTAAACTCTACTTCATTTTATAGGAAAACCCTCATGTGTTTCACCAAGGAAACATGTGTGTGGATACACTTATACCAATGGAGTCATAGGGAGTTGTGATTGTTGAGAACAAATACCATGGGTGCCTGCTTGTTAAATTAAATCCAAATAATCCCATGGACATAGTACATGATGAGGAAAAAGAGACTTGAAAGTTTGAGAAACTTGAATTTTATAGTTTGTATCTAGATAAGACGATTAAAGAGAGAAACTACCCATTATCGTGCACTGTAAACTAAAGGAGTTCAAGAATCCTTTACTACAAATTACGAGCATAGCTCATTCCTCATCTAAATACTAAATTTGGGACTTGTTTTGAACTAAGATATCAATTATGACTACATTCTATAATACTTGATGGTGTTCTAATGCATGGGATTTGGTGTAATAGATAAAATCAATATCCTATGGTCATGTTGGTGATGATGAAACATATAAATTTTTTGTATATCTCTCTATAAGGAGGAGATAAATTATGAATATTCAGTTACTCAAAAGAAAATCCAATCCATAAAAGTGGTTAGAAAAGTCGGAGATAGTGCGAATGAGAACAACCTTTACTTTGAAACCGACTGAGAGGAAATTCCTTGACACTTGGGAAAGTCACATCTTTTTTATTATATTAGACAATAATAACTTAACACCTACATCTGCACCAGCACGGCATCTACACACCATAATGGCCCAGTCAAAATTTCAAGGTTAACGTTAGATGCCTGTAAGCCAATAAAAATGTTGATAATTACTTTATAAAAATACTCAACAAAAATAATTAAAAATCAAACTATAGCCTAACATTAAAAACAAAAATACCTAAGCTTATATATAATAATAATACAATTTACGATCATGTCTTTTAAGAATAATAAGGATAAGTACAATAATGATCAATAATAATAATTTGTTTTATAAAAGAATGGACAAATAACAGGTGGTCTTTGTTAGTGAAATCAATATTTGTTTCCTAGCTAATGTAAACCAAAAAGAGATGACCACCAAGTTGCCATAATTTATAATTATGGGCTAACAGACGGATTATTCTTTTTCCTAGAGGTTAAGCTTCCTAACGAAGAAATTTCACATTGGCCATGAATACACTCATTTTCTTACCAAACTTAGAAACTTAAGGAAATATCAACAATATGTATCATAATCCTTAATTAAAATATTTTTACATTGAGGAACCCAAGAGTGAGCCTTGAGAATCAAAACCAAATAATGGCCAAATACTTTTTAAATATTTAACTAGAGAGATTTAGAAAGGATTACCTTCTAACATAAAATTTTATCACCTAAACAAAACTTTATACCCAACTTGTGAGTGAATCTCAATAATCCACAATCTTCCTTAAAAAAAACCCAATAAATTTATAAAAAAATAAATTATAACATCTCTGATTAATATTCCTAAAAAACCAATGAATTCATTAAAAAATAAATCATAACATCCTTAAAGGTAGACTTACTCTAAATGTTACTCCCTCCTTCCATTGACTAAGTGTTTTCATCATAATATGAATTTCAAACTTCAACATAATAGTATTGCTATTCTAGTATTAATATTAAATAATCAAATACATTTTTATAAATAATAATTAGATTAATTTTTATTTATAATATATTTTATATATTAATTTTCATGCTAACTTTGCTATATAAAAAGAAGAAAAACACTTCTAAAAAAATCTTAATCGGCCACTGCCTCTATTTTGTTCTTAAAATAAATTTATGTTTGAGCCTCGATTTTCATAAGATCCTATAAGATTCGAAAATAATTATCATTATTACAATCCATAGCTACCAATTTATATAGTATTTTCAGCAAGAAATCATATTAATAATTATTATTGTGGACGGAAGATGCTGCACGGTAGCTGTGTCAGCATGGCTACGATTTTCCAACTAAATTTTGAGTAATTAGAATCAATGTATTAAACATTATTAAAAAATATATATTTCAATTACAATGTTCTGATAAGATAAGCTATGTTCTTTAAAAGACCTTCCAAGAATCGATGGGTGTGATTACAGAATGTACTTCATTGATTTGAACGTACTTCTAGACTAGGGTTCTAGAGATATAGGGTATGATTATGCATCCGTGGTAGCTTGGAATTTCGAAGGGTGGCGATCTGTATTTATGACTGAGTCGGAGTTGGTCTGAACCTTTTGACGCTTCGTTCCTCGAGAGTGATCCATGTCGCTACATGGATTGCTGTTGATCTCGTTTTCTCTATCACCTTTATTTTGAAGTGACGTTTGTTTTAATTTATTGGTTATTTGAGTGCCAGGTGGTTTGTTTTTACATTGGTTTCGTGTGATTTGAATGGTGTATTTCCCTGGTTCTTCATGCATTTAGTTTGGCCGTGCTTTTTGGTAGATGAACTATGGCCTTGTCTTTTCAGGCTATCAAGACCCTGGCCCAAACCCCACCTAAAGGACGTTGAGTATTAACACGTTCTCAAGAGCGGGTAACTAAAACTATTGAGTCTGGTCAATCGCTGTCTGTGAGTGCTGGTGTGGGAGCTATGGTGATCTCTCCTGGTTTGTGTTCAGTACCAGTGTCGAATCCTTCCCTCTCTAGGGCGAAATCGAGTGCGGATGAAATGGTGGAGGTTCCATCTCTGAACACTGACTCAGGGGTTTTGATGGACTGGGTTGTTATTTGCTCTGGGTCGTTTCCTATGAAGTAGTGTGATGATGCTTTAGTTTGTTCTAATGTGGTTCTTGTGAAGTCACCAGTCGTTCATTCAACACAGAGGTCTACAAGATCTGATGCAGGAGCCTTGGTTACTTCTCTTGGTATTTTTTTTTGAACCTATACTCAACCCTATTCTATTAACGATGCATGTGGATGAGCTGGTGGAGCATCCATTTCAGAATTTTAATTCGAGGGTTTTGATGGGCTCAGATGATGTCAGTTTGGGGTCGTTCTCTTAGAAGCAGTTTGTTGAAGATTGTTACTGTTCTGATGTGGTTCCTTTGAAGTCACACGTCGATACCTGCATTCCTTTGGTTTCTGTGGAAGATAGACAATAGATTTGTGATTTTTCTGGGCACAAGTTTCCCCTTGTTGAAACTAAACGGGTAGCTTATTTTGTTGATCAATTGGAGAAAGGTGGCGATTCAGACCATGGTATTTCGATTCAACATGAGTCAATGGTTAGTTTGGTGGAATTGGGTCCGGGTTTGGGGTTTGTTTGTGATGGGCCGGTTCACGCGATTATTGGTCCTGACATAAGTCTTACCAGGGGTTTTTTGGCTAAAGAAAGAAGCAACGGTCTGGCATCTGAGACGATGTTTGAAGGATTTTCATTTAATGGTCTTGAAGAGGAAGCTTTGCTACCTGTTCATATGGGGGCTTATGTACGTAATCCTTCTGTCGATATGGAAACTACACATGTTGTCCATAAATGAAGTAAAAAACCTATTTGTAAAGTGGATATCCCTTTGTTGGTGGTTGGAGAGGATATTTCTTTAAATGATATAGTGCTCACTAATGCACTTACATTGGTGGGTAGGTTTGGAGGCCATAGAGTCTCTTATGATAGGCTGAAGAAGTGGGTTCATGAATCTTGGAAAAATATCATTTGTCCTGATATTTTTGTACTCCCAAGGGGCTGGCTAGCATTCAAGTTCAAAAGTGAAGCTGAGGCTACTCGTATTTTGGCTGGGGTATGGAAGTGGAACTCTTCTAGCCTGCTGCTCAAACGCTGGACTCCACTTTTTGATCCTTGAATTGAGAGGTATGATTAAGTGCATATTTGGGTAAAGCTACCTAATTTACCTTTTGAATTTTGGTCATTGGAATTCTTTAAATTCATTGGTAATACCTTGGGCACTTTTCTGGAGGCTAATCTCTCCTTCTTAGATTCGGGGGTTTGCTGTTTGGGGAGGTTTTTGGTTTTACTGGATCTTCGGAATGGGATTACAACTGATATTGCAATAAAACATGGGGAATCTGATTTTAGTAAATCACTGGATTATGTAGGAATACCTTTCAAATGTAACAAATGTCATAATTATGGTCATTTAGTTTCCCATTGTCATTTATCCTTAAATAGGAATTATCGTGCTGAGATTAAACCTAAATTTGTCTGAAAGGTTAAAAAATTTGTTTTGCCTTCTGTTTCTGATGTATGTACAAAACTTGTGAGTCCTTTGGATGAGGGCTTGGGTGTATACTCTAGTAGGAAGGATGCCCCTTTGAAGTCCACCTGTGAGTCTCTTAAACCCGTTAATTTACCTTATCAAGGTGAGAAGGTTATTGATGGCAAATTTGAGGAGAGATTTTTGACAGCTTCTCCTTTAAGGAATTTGGAGTTTCTTCCCCCTATTAAGAAAACTTCTCTTAGCACTGGTTATTTCCTTATATCCTGTACAAAATTGACGGGGTATCACCCTATTTCATTTGATTATGGTTTGGGCAGGTACCACGGGTTTTTGTTCTGATGGAATACCTATGGAGGATGGTGATCACACTAATGATTTTTGGGCACTTAGAGCAGTGTTAGCCTTCGCAAAGGTTACCTTATGATTATAATGACCCTAAAATTTCATGGTTTGGCAAGTAAACCAAAAAACTGGAGGTATGCAGGTTAGTTGAAGATCAGCATATTGATGTTTTATTTCTGCAAGAATCTATGGGTAATGGGAATCTATTTGTGAATGAATTGGAATCCATGGTGAGTGGCTGGACATTTCTTTCTGTGGATGCTAGAGGAAAATCGAGAGGTCTTCTGTTAGGTTGCAGATCCATGTTTTTCCACCTTTTGAATTCCTGGGGTGTGGGTTCGGGTCTTTTTGTTTCTCTGTTTTTGATTGAACTAAATATGGATGTATGTTTTGAAAATATTTATGGTCCTTACAATGACAGAGCAATATTCTGGAATAATCTTATGAAATTGGATTGTCTCAATTGTGATAAGTTAATCCTAGGAGGGGATTTGAATTTCTCCATGGGTTTATCTGAAATTTGGGGTACTAAAGCTAGATTGGATCTCCTTTCTGATTTTTTTCATAAAATATTTTGAGACCTTTGGACTTGTGGATATTGTTCTGTCTATTATGATTCCCACCTGAACTAATAGAAGGGTAGGGATTGAAAGCATTTGTAAAATATTGGATAGGTTTCTTATATCGGCTGATATGTTAGATCTTGATTTCTTTTATCGTCAGTGGTAGGCTGCGGTGGGGACTCTGATCATCAACCTATTAGATTCGAAATAGGGGAATTTAGTTGAAAATTCCATTCAAGTTTAATGCTCATTCGCTTATTAATGATGATTTGGTTAAATCATTAAAAGATTCTTGGGTGGATTTTTCTGACAACTATCATGTTTCCCTTGCATCTCACTTTGCTTCTAATCTCAAGCATTTAAAAGATGTTTCTATTGCTTGGTCTGTTAAGAAAAGGGAGATGGAGTTCAAAGAATTATTAGAAATTGAAATTTTGCTCACTGTTTTTTCTCATAAGATTGGTTTTGGCTTCTCGTCTGATGAGGATAAGGTAGCTCTGATTGATTTGGAATCTCATAAGAGAAAAATCCTCTTGGATTGAGAACATGAAGCCAGAAAGAAGAGTAGGCTATTTGGTTGCTTTATGGGGATGATAATACACCCTTTTTTCACAAATTTGCTAATCAAAGATGATAGAGGTGGTATGGTGGAAGATTTCGAAGTTGTTGTTGGGGCTAGTGTAAATCATTTTGAGACACTTTTTCAGGCTGATACTAATCTTCATCTTTCAGAACTATTAATTTTTTTTTATAATTTTCCATCATCTATTTCTACTGAGGAGAATTCTGATTTTATGGCACCTGTTACTTTGGATGAGATTAAATATGTTCTTACTCTTAGTAAGAACGATAAGAGTCCTAGATCGGATGGGATTCTGGTAGAGGTTTATAGGGTTCTTTTTGATGTGTTGGGTATGGATCTCTTAAGGGTATTGAGGATCCAAGGAAGAACAGTAAAATACCAGATGTTTTCAACACAACTTTCATTGCCTTCATACCTAAATCGGATTGTCCTAGTACCTTTGATGGTTATAGGCCCATTTCTTTATGTAATTGCAGTTATAAGATAATTGGTAAGATTATATCTACGAGTATTAAGAAGGTATTGGGCAGATATATCTCAAATTAGGAGTTTGGTTTTCTGCCTGGCAGGCAAATTCATGATGTCATGGGTGCCATTCAGGAAGGTATCCATTCTATACACTGTAAGGGTTTAAAGTCTATGGTTTTGAAAATTGACCTATGTAAAGCCTATGATAGAGTCAGTTGGATTTATCTACGGGTTTTTTTAACCAAAATGGGATTTCATGTATCCTTCATTACTTGGGTTATGAGTTGCCTAACCTCTGTTTCTTTTTCTGTTAAATGATTAATGGTGTGGCATCTAGTTTCTTTAGGTCTGGCCGTGGACTAAGACAAGGGTGTCCACGTGTCCCTTTGCTTTTTCTTGTTGTTGTTGAAGGCTTGGGTAGGGTCCTTTTATCTGCTAAATTAGATGGTGTTTTCAGAGGTATCTCTTTTGGAAATAATATTTCATTGACTCATGTTCTTTTTGTGGATGATATTGTTATGATCACTAATGGATCAGATCATTCTTTATCAGCTTTGTATGAAATTCTGTTGGATTTTACTAAAGCCTCACGGATGATGATTAATGAAAATAAATCATCTTTTTATTAGTCTGGGCTGGATGAAATAGAGTTGATCTCTTTACAGAATATTTTTTCATTCACTATCCTAAAAATTGACAGTGGTATGAAATATCTTGGTTTTTATTTAAAACCTTGCAGATATTTACTGAAAGACTGGGAATGGCTTATAGCTAAAGCTGAAAAATGTATTAAGAACTGGACCTATAGATGGTTGACCAGGGGTGGTAAGCTTATTCTGATTAAGTCTGTTCTTGAAGCTTTACCTGTTTACTGGATGCACTTCTGGATACCAGTTGGGATTATTGAGAAAATCAGAAATTTGTGCTTTAAATTTTTATGGTCTGGTAATGGTGGATCTTGCTCCGGAATGCCTTGGATCTCTTGGAAGGTCTTGGAAAATCCAAAATCTTTGGGTGGATGGGGTTTGAAAGTACCTTCTCTCTTTGCCAAAGCACTTTCTACTAAGAGTGTATGGAACATAATTCATGGCTCAAAGCTATGGGTTCAGATTGTCACTCAAAAATATATTAGGCTTCTCACTCTGCTGGATTGGATCAGAGCAAAGGATAAGAAGAAATCAAGTATATCTATTTGTTGGAAATCTGTGATCTGGTCTTTTCATCTTATTGGTGATTTTCTTGTTTGGAAGATTGGGAATGGAGTTGATATTCGTATTGGTTTGGATCGTTGGGTAGGTTGCAAATGGCGACATAGTTTACCATCTCACATTAGAGGAATTTTGGGGTCTAAAATGGGCCTCCTAAGGAAAATAATAAAATAATAGTTAAAATAATAAAATAATGGTTAAAATAATAAAATAATA
>LPNX010529070.1:381382-406931 GCA_001517045.1 Pseudotsuga menziesii
CTATCAAAAGTATGCAGTGTGGGTACTCGTTGGATATGGAATCAAATTCGGCATCCAACGAGCTCTCCTGATCGAAATTTGAGTAAAAACACAGGGAGATATGTCGAAAATACAAACAAAAAAAGTAGTTTTTTTTAGTGACAAATATGCCAATTCAACCATTATGGTTGACTTATTTTATTGAAATTCTATTGGTTCTTGAATTCCAACTCACAAAAACTTATTTTGGCACGTTTTCTTATAAGGCCCATTTTAGACCCCAAATTTCCTCTAATGCTTGATTGATATTCTGCATTCTGCAGGCTTTTAATTTTTAAAAGATGTTGGGACATCATTGGTGTCTCACCTGGAGGAACAAGGTTGGTTAATTTCTATTGCACTTGGTCTCGTTGAGGATCAGGATATTAATGCATGGAATGGTTATCTAGCTATTCTAAAAACCAGTCATATCATACTTAAAAATGATGATGATGTGCTTGTTTGGAACCAGGCTAAGTTTGGTAAGTACTTCACTAAAGGTGGATACATGCATTTGATTCTGAAACAGCATGAAATGGAATCTTCTTGGTGGTGGAACTTGATTTGGCAACTCAAGTGCCCTCTTTAGTCAAAAATTTTCTGTCGGTTTTTACTCTCAGGTAAGGCCCTTACTTGGGATATTCTAAATATCAGGGGATTAGAAGGACCGGGACATTGCTACCTGTGTAAAGGTGATGTTGAAACTAATTTCGATTTAGGTGTCAATTGTCCTTATACTAATTTTGTATGGAAGGAGATCGAATCTAAGGTTAAAATTCAGAATTTATGGATTGGGGACTCGATTCTTGCTTGTATGAAGAATTGGTGTTTCAATAACAAGGTAAAATCAATCAGATCCCTTCATGTTATTGTAAATTGGTTGATCCGGAAGGCTAGAAATTCTAGTTGTTTTGATAACTATACTCCATCTCCTGCGCAGGTTTCAGCATCTAGTTTGGGTATACTTTCATCTTATCCACACGATAATGCAGTTTTGAAGATTAGAATCATCACTGACGAGATTATTGATAAGTCTAAACCTTGGGTTTTTTCTGATGGATCAGCTTCTGGTGATCCACAGATGTGTGGTGCTGGGGGAATACTTTTCCTCAAATATGATAATGTTTTCACCTTTAAGCCTGGGTTGGGGGTAGGGACTAACAATCTTGAAGAGTTATATGCTTTGAAATTACTCTTAATTTTGGCTTTGGACAAGCAGATTTCTAATATCTAGGTTTTTGGTGACTCTCTACTAGTCATTAATTGGATTACTGGTAAGTTCAGAATTCACAATTTGCAACTTGCTTAGATTTTACAAGAAACTATCAGACTTTCGGATCTATTTGAGCAGGCAGATTTCAATCATATTTATAGAGAAAGAAATGCATCAGCTGACAGTTTGGCTAATGACAGTGGGAAAGTCCTCGATGGTTATTGGCATATCTCTGAGTTTAATGGATTTGAAAGACGTAATTCCTACCAGGTTTTTTAGAAATTTGACTTTGGTGACAAAATTGTTTATTCAGTTATATGATGGACATAGTTACTGGATAATTTCTATGTTGGGTACTATTTTTCTGAATGGAACATTATGTTACTATCTGTCTATTATACAAGGCATGTATATAAGGATGTTTCATGTTGACTTTGATGGCTATGATTTGGTGACTATGCAATTGGACAGTCTTTGTTGATTACTGTATGGAGATACTTCTGGACAGTGTTGATTACTGTTTGGAGACAATTTGATGACTATATTTTTGATGCTGTTACTTTCTGGACTGATTGCTAAAAGCATTTGTGATAAGGCTCATACCTGTGAAGAATCATAATATGAAGCTGAACTTTTTATTTTGGAAAATACTTGTTTTTGTGAATGTAATTAAGACTTTTGTTGATGTTGTATAAGCTTTTTGAGCTGTTTTGTATTGATCATATGGACACTTATATTTTTTTTTTGGATAGTGGATCTTCTGCAACATGTAATTTGTATCTAGTATACATAATTATGATTTTTTTCTACAGAAAAAAAAAAAGCTATGTTCTCTCGAAAAAAATATGGACATGATTTTGTAATTAATTTAGAGAAATTTATTAACTTCAAGTAAACTAAAAAACAAAATCAATTTTTTTTTATATTATAAATTCTTAAGCAAAAAAGGTTATATAAGAGAGCCTCACAATATTAATTTTTTAACTAAATTAGAAAAAAACAAAAGTGAAAACAAATGATCCCATAATACAAACACCGTCCATCTTTTTAAATAAAAAAATCTTTGGAAACATAATTTTAGTTAAATACATTGCTTTATATTTATTTTTAAATTTTTGACATGAGAAATATCATATTAGTTAACATGTTTAATATATATGTATATTTTTTTGTTAACCAATGTCTTTTCATATTTTTTTTATTGATAACAAATTTATTTTATAATTTTTATTAATAAATATATGTTTTTTTTAGAATTTTCTATTATTATTGAAAATTAGATTTTTTAATGAAAAAATAATTTTACTATTTATTTGTTTTAATATTATAAAATTATTTTAAATAAAAATTACATATTAGTCTTGTTTTTATTTATTCAATACATAATAAATATAAATTTATACTAAATTTAATTAATCTTAAAAGAAAACACTCATCTCAAGTAATTCCCATACCTAGGGTGTTGGGCAAACTGAGACTCAGCCATTTAAACCCATTAAGAACAAGACTATAGTTGATAGCCATCCATTATTATCAACGTGTTGGAAGAGGGGTTCTATTACTCCGCTTATGTAACTCCTACCTAAGGATAGATATATTATAAATGAGAATGATGGCTGGGACAATATTAAATTAAACTGTACAGCCTATCAGACAGCTGGTTACAACTTACAATATAAGAAATAGAGTTAAAAAAAATCTAACGTTCGTTTTGGCCCTAGAACCCAGCTTTCACAGCCACTAGAAGGAACCCGAGTCGGGAGGGTTCGAAACCATTCTAAACATCCCCGCATCAGATCACATTCGATAGGACGGAAAACATTAAAATGTAACTCATGATTGTGATGGAACTTTCTTGCTAGTGGCTACTACAATATTATTTTTAAATATTTTGTTTGTTTTTTTTTAACATCACAAAAAAAGTGATTTGCTTTTTAAAAAAAAATTAATTATTATTATTATTGTTTATTTAATATAATATATTTATAATTTAGAAATTATAAATTTGTATTTTTACAATTATTTAGTTTTATAAAAATATAATTTTAAATTATAAACTTATATTTTTACAATTATTTAATTTTATAAAAATATAGTTTTAAAATTTATAATAAAAATACATTTTATTTCATCCAACGATAATTTATATCCAAATTAATATAAAGTAATGTTATTAGAGCCAAAATACTTTATTAAAAAACTATATAAAGCATTAAGACCTATAAATTCTACAAAACATTGTTTGCTTCATTTATTATATGTTGCTATTGTTTGAAAACCTTAAACAATAGACATAACAAAAATTATACAAATTTTATATCTTTTAATTGATAAGTATAAATTAGCAAAAACATACAATTTCATATATATTGTTTTTTTTTTATGGAAAAAGTTAAACCATAAAGATTAAAATCATATTATTAAAAAAAACTATACAAATATTTTAATTAATAAATATAAATGAAAAAAAAAACATTGTCTTATTTATTGTTATTAGTTATATTGTAAAAGTTAAATAGTAAATATGATAACTAGAAAGTGGGAACAAATAAATGATAACTTATTACTCACACTTAACTTGTGAGCTATGAGTTTTCATGGGCCACAAGTTAAGTGGTTGTGCTAGTAATTTAGAATTTTTGGGTGGACTACTATCTAAGCTTTTTCCTCTATGGACAAGGATTAGAGCAATGTAATAGAGTCTATGTAATCATTCGAAATTCTAAATAAACAATTCAGCTCATGATTGAAGAACTAATAGCTTATGTAAAATAAACAATTCAGCTCATGAATTTCATGAATAACTAATAGCTTATGTATGGATAACTCACAGCTCATGAATGGATAACTAATAGCTTATGTATGGATAACTCAAATCTATGAATTGATAACCAACAATTCATTGTAATAACTAGAAGAATGTGAGATAAAAAAATTATTAAAAAAAACTGATGGTTGATAAATGGATAACCTATAATTTGGGGTAGACTCCTAGTTGACCCATAGACAAACTATAACTTAGTGATGCTTTACTTGAGGTATATCCACATTCACCAATTACAAATTAAGTGGTTGTACTAATAAATAAATGTATTAAAATTATGTAACAACTATTTATGTAAAATAAATATGTTAAAATTATTTAACATTTTATTTAAATTTAAAAAATTAATAATAAAAAAATTAAAATTTCATTTAAATTTAAAAAGTAAATAATAATAAAAACCATCACAATAAATTTATGATGTTGATTATTTTATCATTTTAAACGGGAAATTTGGTTAAATCCATATATTTTCATTTTTATAACTAAACAAACCGACCATAACAACGGTTAGATTTTGATTAAAACATTTCCATTTAAAAAACGTATTTAAAATGCTTAGCAGTGAGACTTTTATCTGAAAAAATCTTAGTTTGGAGATTTTGAAAAAGCTGCCGATGGTAGTTAGATGCGGAAAAACATCTTACCGTTGAGAAGGCTAGACATAACAGATACAAATCCATTATTTAAAATGATTTGCCATTTTCTCCTTAAACAGTTTCCTTGGAATTTTTGGTTGGGGCAGTTTCCTTACAATTTTTGGTTGGGCTTCCCCTTGCTTTGTGTCTCTGACTATGACGTTTTTGTTTATGTGAAGTCACACAAGGAAAATTAAGGCAGATATTCACATAACAATCTATGGCAGATCATTTTAGTTCAATAAGCCCGAGGTTGGAGTACCACGACTGTACAGCGCAAGCCAGAGGGTCTGCTTCCTGAGATATATTGATTTTTTGTGAGTTTCTTTGTGTATTCCATAGATCTGATCCAATCTCACGGATATTATCTCAGTTTCTTTGTTTATTAGCTTTCATCCTATCTTTGTTTTATTGGTTGGATTATGCACAGATTAATTTATTTATGATTTTTTTTTTTCTGTATTTGTTTTTTATTCCAATACCATAGACATGAAGAATATACTAGGACATATGAAGATAATGCAAATCGACTCAAGATCGATATTGAAGAGGTGAGTACAATTTGCCTCTAAATTTTCCATTATCAAAAATTGATTAATTATTTTTCTCTTTTAATGTAATAAAGTTTTATAGAGATACATACATCAACATATATTATCAGAATCATCGTTCCAGTGAAAGGTCACCTAGGTTCTGTCTAGCTTCACCTGGAATAGTTAACCGCCACTAATTTTCATTAGTTCATTGTTCTCTTATATTATGGCAGATTGTTCTATTTCTAATCTTTTCGTCTTCCGTAACAAGGGTTTACAATCCAGGTAGTAAAAGGCTCGTGGAACCCAAACCCAACTTGAAAACCCTAGTTTGGGAATACGTCGAGTGCTAATAACACTAGGGTACATGGAATACGCCTAAGTATTAAAACATTAGTTAGATCTGTGACCGTTTGCAATTTAGTTGTCATGAATGTCCATGCCACAAATAGTGGCCATTATATTTTCTTGACCTGGGTACCTGGTTCTTATAAGAAGGATGGTAGAGGCCCCAGCTTCCTTCCTTTTGTTGTCATTTAATTTAAATTTTTTTTGTGGTGTTTTGGGAGGTCTTCTCCTTTTGATGTCCTTCTATGACATCACTAGATGGGTATTGGAAGACGCTTTTATTGAGAATAGGATTGCAATTTGGTAATTCACCGACTTCTTCATCAGCTTAGGGTTTTCACAATTTCACATATGAGCAACCCACGTGAAATTGTTTATGCGGCTCTTACTGTTCTCAAAATATAACCATACCTGCACGATTAACATGCTCTCCTTGCCGTCTTTTCTCGACACAAAAGCATAGGGTCAAATATCCCACGCCCCAAGCCAAAAGGAGCAGAATCATCAACAGTTTCGCAACTCTCACTTTCATGTAACATACAATGTAGGTGGCTTCTACTACAATTATCTTTTATCACTTCGAGGCTAGCCCTTCCTTCTGCCAATATACAAGTCAAGCAGACCATTATTATGAAACTCAATGAATCAATCAAACCATTCAAACGTCTTACCTATGAGTTGCTAACTTTGTTATTGTCAATATTGAGGTCAAATCATTTTTTCCTGTTGTCGTTGTCGCAATTGTTGGCTAATCCAATGTCATTATTGTTCCAATTTTGTTCACCATTTTGGTGCTTGCTTAGATTCTCAAACTTACATCATTATAGGTTTCTGCATATAGATTTACTGTTATAAGTCAAATATTAAACGCAATATACAAAGTTCTTTATGCCTTATTTACTATCAAGATGCCAGGTTTTGAAAGCAAATATCCCCTGAAATGGCTAGGTTCTAAAATAGAGGATCACTTAAAGCTATTTTTTTTAAAGGTATTTGTTGCATTTTTATAATACTTTTCAAAATCAAGAGCGGATCACTCGAGTGCAGTTATAAGGATAGCTAACAAAATATATCAATTTTAATATTATAAGAAAATCTTGAGATGCACCAACTATTTTTGATATATGTATAATTTATTAGTTTATTCAATGTATATCAAAATATCACTACCCATAACATTAGAATCGGAAGTAGAAGGATTTAGGTAGCCCCGGTTTTCCGTTTCACGGAGCAACACAATTTTTGTTTACTTTTTTTATATATTTTTGTTAACTGTTTTTAGCAGTGACTAACATACCATACTGAAATTAAACATGAATAATGTGGAATGTACTCGTCTATCCAGGATTGGGTTTAAACCTTTTAGGAATGTCTTTGGTTCTGCCACGTAGAATTTAAAGCGCTTACTGAACACATTTTGCTCTTTAGATATGCACTCAACGCCCATAAAAGGACCATGGCTATCGACCGTAAAAGTTATGCTCTATCAACTGTCTTTGGATTTTGTCAAGTTACATTTGCCAATTCGGTAAGGCTTTTAAGCTAAAAGAAAAATGGTTTTAGATATATTTTTTTAATGTAGTTTTTCTGTTCATATACTTGGCCTTAGAGAAGGGTAGACCAACATTATACATTGCATGACAGTTTTTTGCTTTAGAGAAAAATGATGTTGCTACTTTTTTTATAGATAGTTTTTTTAAATTAAGAATATATTTTTAATTTATTTTTAAAATACGAATATTTTTAATAAATAATTTATTTTTAAATTATGAATACTAAATGTTTGGATTTTCCTATAAATATTGTTCAAGTTGTTCAAGTTTTTTTTTTAAATTTTTTTAAGGTATTTGTTGCATTTTTATAACACTTATCAAAATCAAGAGCGGATCACTAGAGTGCAGTTATGAGGATAGCTGACAAAAGATATCAAATTTAATATTTTAAGCAAATCTTGAGATGCACCAACTATTTTGATAGATGTACAATTAATTAGTTTATTCAATGTATATCAAAATATCGGTACCCATAATATTACTATCGGAATTAGAAAGATTTAGGTAGCCCCGGGTTTTCCGTTTCACGCAGCAACACAATTTTTGTTTACTTTTTATATATTTTCGTTAACTCTTTTTAGCAACAACTAACATACCACACTGAAATTAAACATGAATAATGTGTAATGTAGTGGTCTATCCAGGCTCGAGTTTAAACCTTTCAGGAATGTCTATGGTTCTACCACGTGGAATTTAAATCAATTACTGAACACATTTTGGTTTTTAGATATGCACTCAACGCCCATAAAAGGTGTAAGTGATGGTCATTTTATATCAACAGTAAAAGTCATGCTTTATTAACGGTCATTTGGATTTTGTAAAGTTGTATTTGCGAATTCGTTAAGGATTTTAAGCTAAAAATATTTGCGCTCCTGCTCTCATTCCCTATAAAGGTCCAAGGCCACGGGCATTTGGATTTTGTTAAATTAAAAGCCTTACACCATATGCTATGGTCCATAAAGAAATTTTGACTACTGGAACTTCGTTGTTGATGGCGTCGACGTTTGGACCTCTCTTTAAGATCACCTTAATTAACGATATTTCACCATATCCTTAAGATATTCTTGAGTCTAATTATTAGATGTGTAAATCTCTAATTCATTTTAATATTATCATCTAGCCTAATACATAAATATTTTATATTTATAAATTTTATTTATGATCACCTTTAACACATTATCCTTATAACATATAACTTAATTTATAAACCTTATCAACCCTATCTCATGTAATCTTAGACCATTATATCCTAGAAAATATATATAATCACTAACTAATATATATCTCATATCGCTAACATTTATATAACCCATTTTCGTAATTCTTAAATCCATTATATATATATATATATAACCCTCCTTCATTTTAAACCTTTAATCCTTAACTTCAAATATATAAAATGCATACATCCTAATCTTTATAACCTTGATTCCTAATTAATGTAACTCAAAACTCTTATATAACACATTCCCTATTTACTTTAACTCTTATTTCAAAATTGTAAACTTATGAAACCCATAACCCCTATAGTTGTTACATGAACAATATAATCACTAACCTTAATCATTTTTACCCCTATTCCCATGAAACATTAAATTATATAAACCATATCCCATAACAAGTATATTGTAAAAAAGAGAGAGGGATGGTTGTTTGGCTTAGGGGTAAGGGACATAGAGAAGGTTTTAAGGGGTTAAGGAAGAGAAGGATTTTAAGGCATTTTTAGGGAAAGAGAGGTGCCGTATGGGGTATGTTAAGTAGGGGAGAGAAAGTAAGATAGGGGGTGGGTTTTAAGGGGCTAAGGAAGAGAGGGGGATTTTAAGGCATTTTTAGGGAGAGAGGGGTGTGGTATGGGGGTATGTCAAGTAGGGGAGAGAAAGTAAGAGAGGGGGTTAGTAAGTGCTAAAGAGATATTGTGTGCAAGATAGAGAGAAGGGTGGTTAATTGTTGGAGGAGGAGTAGGGGGGTTTGTGTGTGGGAGATGGAGAGAGAGAAAGTAAGAGAGGGGGTTAGTAAGCGCTAAAGAGATATTGTGTGCAAGATAGAGAGAAGGGTGGTTAATTGTTGGAGGAGGAGTAGGGGGGTTTGTGTGTGGGAGATGGAGAGATAATGTGGTGGGAAGGGGGGTTCATGTTAGGAATTTTGGAGAGAGAGAGAGGTATGGGGATAAGGAGGAGAGAGAGAGAGAGTGTGTGTGTGTTTTTAGGAAGGAATTGGGTTAGAGAGAGTGAGAGAGAGGGAGGGAGAGGAAAGGGGGGAAGAGAGAGGGGGGGTGGGGGGAGCGGTTAAGAAGGATTCGGGTAGATAGAGAGAGAAAAAGATAGAGGAAGAGGGAGAAAGATAGAGGGAGAGGGAGAGTGAAAGGGAGAGGGAGAGAGAGAGAGAAGGAGAGGGAGAGGGATAGGGAGAGAGAAACATAGAGGGAGAGGGAGAGGGAGAGAGAGAAGGTGGGAGGAGGGGAAGGGAGAGCATGGGAGTAGGTAAGCATGGGTGTGGAAGAGGGATAAGGAGGGGGAGAGGGAGAGGGAGAGGGAGAACGGGAGAGGGAGAGGTAGAGAGTAAGATAAGGATAAGGACAGAGAGAGGGAGAGAGAAAGAGAGGAAGAGCAATAGAGAGGAAAGTGAGAGTGTGGGGTAGAGGAATTAGGAGAGTGGGGAGGGAGGAATAAGGAGAGTAGGATAGAGAGAGAGTGGAGGAGAGGGGAAATGTTAGAGGGAGATGAGGAGAGGGAGAGTGGGAGAGGGAGGGGGAGATAGGGAGGGAGATGGAGGGTGATGGGAGAGAGATAGAAAGAGAGAAAGAGAGAGAGAGGGGGAGAGGGAGGGGGAGAGAGAGAGAAGGAGAGGGAGAGGGAAAGAGGGAGGGAGATGGAGGGGGATGGGGAGAGAGATAGAAAGAGAGAAAGAGAGAGAGAGGGGGAGAGGGAGGGGGAGAGAGAGAGAAGGAGAGGGAGAGGGAAAGAGGGAGGGAGATGGAGGGGGATGGGGAGAGAGATAGAAAGAGAGAAAGAGAGAGAGAGGGGGAGAGGGAGGGGGAGAGAGAGAGAAGGAGAGGGAGAGGGAAAGAGGGAGGGAGATGGAGGGGGATGGGGAGAGAGATAGAAAGAGAGAAAGAGAGAGAGAGGGGGAGAGGGAGGGGGAGAGAGAGAGAAGGAGAGGGAGAGGGAAAGAGGGAGGGAGATGGAGGGGGATGGGGAGAGAGATAGAAAGAGAGAAAGAGAGAGAGAGGGGGAGAGGGAGGGGGAGAGAGAGAGAAGGAGAGGGAGAGGGAAAGAGGGAGGGAGATGGAGGGGGATGGGGAGAGAGATAGAAAGAGAGAAAGAGAGAGAGAGGGGGAGAGGGAGGGGGAGAGAGAGAGAAGGAGAGGGAGAGGGAAAGAGGGAGGGAGATGGAGGGGGATGGGGAGAGAGATAGAAAGAGAGAAAGAGAGAGAGAGGGGGAGAGGGAGGGGGAGAGAGAGAGAAGGAGAGGGAGAGGGAAAGAGGGAGGGAGATGGAGGGGGATGGGGAGAGAGATAGAAAGAGAGAAAGAGAGAGAGAGGGGGAGAGGGAGGGGGAGAGAGAGAGAAGGAGAGGGAGAGGGAAAGAGGGAGGGAGATGGAGGGTGATGGGGAGAGAGATAGAAAGAGAGAAAGAGAGAGAGAGGGGTAGAGGGAGGGGGATGCAAAGAGAGGTAAAGAGGGAAGGAGGGAAGGAGAGAGGGATAGAGGTAGGGTGATAGGAAGCAGGAGAGGAAGAGGCAAACTGAGAGAAGGGGGAGTGGGAGGAAGAGGGGGAGAGTAGGAGAGGGAGAGAGGGAGGGAGAGAGGGGGAGGGACAAGGGGATAAGTATAGGGAGGAAATAGAGAAAGGGAATGGGAGAGGGAGACAAAGGGGGAGAGAGAGGGAGAAAGATAAAGAGGGTTTAGGATGGAATTGAGTTAGAGAGAGAGACTGAAAAAGAGATAGTTGGGGGGTTTAGGAAGGATTGGGGTATAGAGAGAGAGAGAGGGAGGGACAGGGAGAGAGGAAAAGGGACATGGAGAGAGAGAGACAAAGAGAGAGAGACGGGTGGAATGGGATAGGGAGGGGAAGGGGGATTAGAGGGGGGGGGGGGGGGAGAATGGGAGTCGAAATGGGAGATCATGGGAGTGGGAGAGCATTGGAGCAAGAGAGGGAGATAAATAGGGATTAGGAGAGGGAGAGGGAGCTAGAGAGGGGGAGAGTGGGAGTGAGAGATGGATAGGGAGTAGAGGATGAAAAGAGTGGGAGTGAGAGAGGGAGGCAGATGGAGTGGGAAAGGGGGAGATTAAGAGAGGGAGAGGCAGAGAGCAGGAGAGGGAGAGGAATAGAGAGGGGGAGGGAGAGGAGGAGAGCTAGAGTGGGAGATGGAGGGAGGGAGAGAGGGGGAGGGGTAGGGGTATAAGTATACGGAGCAAATAGAGAAAGGGAATGGGAGAGGGAGACAGAGAGGGAGAGAAGGAGAGAGATAGAGAGGGTTTAGGATGGAATTGAGTTAGATAGAGAGATTGAAAAATAGATAGTTGGGGGGTTTAGCAAGGATTGGGGTATATAGAGAGAGAGGGAGGGAGAGGGAGAGAGGAAAAGGGACATGGAGAGAGAGAGACAGGTGGAATAATATAGGGAGGGGATGGGGGATTGGAGGGGGAGGGGGAGAGAATGGGAGTGGGAGAGAATTGGAGAAAGAGAGGGAGATAGAGAGGGATCAGGATAGGGAGAGGGAGCTAGAGAGGGTGAGAGTGGGAGTGAGATATGGAGAGGGATTAGGAGCATTAGAGGGGGTAGGATCGTTAGAGGGAGTAGGGGACGAAAAGAGTGGAAGTGAGAGAGGGAGACAGATGGAGTGGGAAATTGGGAGATTACGAGAGGGAGAGGTAGAGAGTAGGAGAGGGGGAGGAATAGAGAGGGGGAGGGAGAAGAGGAGAGCTAAAGTGGGAGATGGAGTTAGAGAGAGCATGAATGGGAGAGGTAGAAGGACAAAGAGGGAAAGGGAGAGGCAAAAAGAGAGGGAATGAGAGGGAGAGGGAGAGATGGAGAGAGAGGGAGAGGGAGAGAGGGAGAGAGAGGGAGAGGGAGAGCAAGAGATGGAGAGAGAGGGAGAGGGAGAGAGTGAGAGAGGGTGATGGAGAGGGAGAGAGAAGAAAAAGGAAAGGGGGAGGGAGAGGGCAAGGGGAGGAAGAGTGTGATGATTAGGGTAAGGGTGAGGGAGTGGGAGAGGGATAGGGAGAGGGGAAGTGTGAGGGGGATGAGAGGGAAGGGTGAGGGGGAGATTAATGGAAAAGCAGGAGGGAGAGGGAGGATGGATATTATCAAGGAGATAGAGGGGGGTAGAGGGATAAGAATGGAGGTGAGTAGAGAGAGAAAGGAAAAGAGATGGATAAAGAGGGGGGAGAGAGGGAAATATGGAGGTGGAGGAGGGCGAGAGGAAGGCGAGTAGGAAAGGGGATAGGGATAAAGTGAGAGAGGGGTGGAGTGGGAAAGGAGGAGAGGAACTATTGTAGAGGGCGAGGGAGAGGGAGAGGGATAGTAGTAGAGGGAGTGGGAGAGGGAGAGGGAGAGGGAGAGTAGCATAGGGAGAGGGAGAGTCATAGAGGGGGAGGGGGGAGAGAGAGAGAGAGAGAGAGAGAGGGAGGAAGGAGGGAGAGAGAGAGAGAGGGAGAGGGAGAGGGAGTGTGGAGGATGGAGAGGGAGAGAGAGGGAGAGGGAGAGGAAGAAAAAGAGGTAGAGAGGTGAAGCAATGAAAGGGGAAGGGATCTGGAGCATGAGGGGAGGAGGATCAAGAGAGGGAGGTCGTGGGAGGGAGAGCAAGATAGCATGGGCATAAGAGAGGGAGAGGTAGAGGGAGATGGAGAGAGAGAGGGAGAGAGGGAGAATAAGAGGGAGAGCAAGAGGGAGTGGAAGTGAGAGAGTGGCAGTGAGAGCTGGAAATAGAGGGAGAAAGATAGGGAGAGAATAGGAGACGGAGAGGAGAACACTGGGATAGAGATATGTAGACAAAGAGTGCATTATAGGGAGAGGGGAGGGAGAAATAGAGAGCATGAGAGGGAGAGGAAGAGGGAGAGAGAAGGAAAGGGAGACACAGATAGAGAGAGACTGAGAGGGATAGATAATTATATGGAGAGAAAGGGATAGGGAGAGAGTAGAAGAGGGATACAAAGAGGAAGGGGGATAGGGAGAGGGACAAGGAGAGAGAGAGGAAGGGGGGAGGGAGAGGGTGGGGAGGAGAGAAATAACAAGAGGGTGAAGGGTAGGGGGAGGGATATGGGCAGGGTGGGTGAAGGGGGAGATTGAGCGTGAGGGTGAGTGAGAGGGATAGGGGGACATGAATATGGATATGGAGAGAAGGAGGTAGAGGGAAAGCGAGAGGGGGATGGGATGGTAGGGGGTGCCCATGTGGAGGGAGAGGAGGAGGGAAAGGGGGATGGAGAGTAAGAGGGAATAGGAGGGGGGGAGGGTGGGGGAGAGAATGGGGGGTAGAGGGAGATGGAGATAAGGTAGCATAGATATCTGTAGGAGGAGAGAGGGATAGATAGGGGTAGGGACATGGGGAGGGGGAGGAATGGGAGAGGAAGAAGTTGTGTAAGATATAGAAAAGAGAGAGTAGGAGAGAGAGAAAGGGATAGAGAGAGGGGAAGTGGTAGAGGGAGAGAAGGAGATTAGTAGAGGGAGAGGGGTAAAGGGGGAGAGAGAGGGAGAGAGAGGGATATGGAGGTTGATGGAGAGAGAGAGAGGGATATGGAGGGTGAGAGGGATATGGAGGTTGATGGAGAGAGAGAGAGAGAGGGAGAGAGAGGGATATGGAGGGTGATGGAGAGAGAGAGAGGGATATGAAGGTTGATCAAGAGAGAGAGAGAAAGAGAGAGATAGAATGGGAGGGAGAGGGAGAAAGAGAGGAAGGGGGAGAGAGGGGAAGAGGGGGAAAGGTAGAGAGGAATATGGGGAGAGGGAGAAATGGAAAGAGAGATATAGGGTGAGAGGGAGCGAGAAAGGGAGGGAGAGGGAAAGGGAGAGGGAGGAGGAGGAGAGAGAGAGAGAGAGGGGGGGAGGTGGGGGGGGCAGGGAGAGGGAAGGAGAGAGAGGGAGGGAGGGAGGGAAGGAGAGGGAGAAAAAGAGGGAGGGATGAAGAGAGAGAGAGAGAAGGGGAGAGAGATAGGGAGAGAGAAATGCATGGGTTATGAAGGAACTCTTGTAGAGAGAGTGACCATGATAGAGAGTTAGAGAGAGAGGGAGAGAGGGAGAGGGAAATGGAGATGGGGACAAAGAGGGAGTGGGAGGGTTAAAGGTGGAGGTATATTTAGGGGAGAGGGAGTGGGAGAGGGAGGGGGATTGGCATGGGAATGGGGAGTGGTAAAGGGAGAGGGAGAGAGGGAGAGAGGGAGTAGGGGGAGAAGGTGTGTGTGTGTGCATGAGAGAGAGAGAGAGAGAGAGAGAGAGAGAGAGAGAGAGAGAGAGAGAGACCTCAAAATGGCACTTTTGCATCTTATATATGATATTGAGTGTTTCATCACAAAAAAGAATAAGTCAATTTGAATAAACTTGTGGCTATAGAAGGATTTGGTATGGATCATCTGATGATTAATCTAGTGCTTATACTTCTATATTATGATTTTAGGGCATACAAATGGATTTAAATTTGACAAATCACATGTTACATGATATTTTTCCATAAAAAACTCATGTGTCCCTTAAAAAATCATTAAAAATTAGAAATAGATTAGTTATGAGGTATTTGGGGTGGATATAGAAACCACCCACCTTCCTAACCTCCCTATCCTCGTAAGTATGACTTCATTCAAGACATGGTCCAGAAAGGTATTATAAAATTTCATTACATTGCAAATGATGAGAATATTGCAGATGTGATGACATAGCCTCTATCTGTGACAAAGTTTATACACTTCTGAGATAAGATTTGTATGGAAAAGAATGTCTCCCTCCTTGAGAGAGAGTGTTAAATGTACAGCATTAGGAGTCATTCTCCATGATACTTGTGTGGTATCAAGTCAGTAACTTGTGTTGTATCATGTTTAGAAGATTGTGTTGTATTAAGTTAAGGGACTTGTGTTGTATCAAGTCAGGAAATTACGTTGTATTAAGTTAAGGAATCTTGTGTTGTATCAAGATAGGACATTGTGTTGTATCAAATCCTATTCATGAAAGATTCCTACAGTGTGATGTGTTTTATCAAGATAAGGATCTTGTGTTGTATCAAGTTCAAAATCTTGTGTTGTATTAATATTGGAGTCTTGTGTTTTATCAAGATTGTAGACTTAGGTTGTATCAAAGTCTATACTTGTGTTATATCAAGTCATGTGGATATGGTATGTGATTTATTGCTAGTCATGGTCACTAAGTGGTATAAGTCAACTCTAGGGCTTAGCTACCCCTAGAATGAATTACTTTAGTATATGACTATATGACCCAGGATAATACATATAATAATTAGTATGGAACAATTATTTTGAGTATGATATGATAAATATGATTAATTAATTAAACACTCATGGACGATGCATAATTTAATTAATGATAAATGAGAAGAGCATAGAGATAGAGTAAATATTTCAACTCACCATGTCAGACCTCCAATGAACTTGAATTGTAAAGACATAAGTTAAGTCTCTATTATTGAAAAACAAGTTTCAGTTAGGAATATACTCCTTTATTTATGAAAAGTGTTTGTTTGTGGATGGAATTGATTCTGAAGAACTAAAGACATTCAATTAAAATCCTAAATAATGGTTAAGAATTTAGTTGATTATTGAGTTTAGTTCACATTTAGTTCAATCAGTTCACATTTAGTCCAATCAGTTCACATTCTGTTAAAGGAAGGTAACACTAAGTGAATTAAAGTAGGGTGCATATCTTCAGTGTGTGAGAGAATTTTGAGGTGACAACTTGGCACCAAGTCAAGGAATTTGCAAAAGGTTAATGCATTAATAGTTCCCATAGTGTTTATAGTTCTGAACAGCATGCAACCATTCACTACCTCCCATTGTATGATTGAATAAGCTTGTTATTAAATTGTTGTGCAATTGGAAAGGTTGATTCAATGTTCCTAGTGATCTCTACTCTCTATTGCTTCTTTGATATCTCTTATCAGGAAATATTTTCATGTATTGTAAATCATTCTCTACAATTATATATCACACTCAAAGTATTGTTGGGTTTTTCATCCTTTGAATTTGCGGGGTTTTTCCAAGCTACAACTTGTGTATTATAGATTGAATGATTTGTGTGTCTGAAATTTTTTTTAGATATACATGCGCTGTATTTTATTATCAAAAGTTTTAAAGTTCAAGAATCTTTAATTATTCCTCAAACATTGAAAAATCAAATTCAATTGCATGGGGGGAAGGGAAATGTATCATCTTCCTGCTCTTCTACTCTGATAAGTGAACCGTGGCTAAACCAAATTCATCTCAATGGGGTCATGTTGGGATAAGTCTTGACATGGACCAATGTTTTCCTACTTAGTAGGATCTATATGGATCAACAAAATACGATTCCACCATTGATCATTGGTAAACTACTCAACATTGTAAAGGACTGGCACTGAACTGGGACAAATATGGTTTGCTACATAATGGTAGCTCCAGCTTCTATATATGTAATAATAGATCTATTAACTTAAATTCTAAGCACTAAAATACCTAATTCCTAACCATAAAAGATCAAATAACATCCAAACAATAACCCCGATAAAACCTAACTCATAACCCTTGTAAAACCTAAAACTCAAGATATAACCCTTATTAGTGTCAATCCCTAATCATCATAACTTTAATCCCTAACCCATATAACCCTTTAATCACATCAAATCTTATAAACAAAAACATTAAGGTAGTTATCCCCTTATCCCTAACCCTAATATCCACTATATGTAACTCCTATCATTCTTAGCCAAAATAAATTTTAACACCCTTTTACTCCCTAAATTTAACCCCCATTACCCTTATCCATTTAGCCTGTAAGTCAAAATAACTTCTGAACAACATGAAAATCAAACAAATCAATGTCTAACTATTGATGAAATGCAACTACGTGTTTTCTCCAAATGATTATGAAAGGCGAGAACTACTACAATGGAATGGAGATTTCAAGAAAAACTAAAGATTCACTTAGAAATGTAAAAATAAACTCTACTTTGTTTTAATTTTTGATCTAAATGCAAAGATCTAAGGTAAATCGAATGTTTAAATTTATCATATTTTGAACCATGAGATTTTTTTAGTCCTAGAAATGTCAATAAAAACATTAGAAAATACTAAAATCCAAGGGCTCTCTACGCAGGAATACCCTCATGTGTTTCACCTGGGAAACATGTGTGTGGCTACACTTCTATCAATGGAAGGTCACAGGGAGTTGTGATTGTTGAGAAAAAAATCCATGGGTTCCCACTACTTAAATTATCCAAATAATCCCATGGACATAGTACATGATGAGGAATAGGAGACTTGAAATTTTGAGAAACTTGAATTTTATAGTCTCTAACTAACTAAGATGATTAAAAAGGGAAATTACCAATTATCGTGCACTTCAAACTAAAGGATAAAGAAGCTTTACTGCAAATTATGAGCATAGCTCATTCCTCCTCTAAGTATTGAAATTGGGACTTGTTTTGAACTAAGATATATCAATTATTACTACATTGTATAACAACTGATAGTGTTCTAATGCATGGGATTTGGTGTAATAGAGAAAATCAATATCCTATTCCTATTTATGAGGTCCTCTTGGTGATGATGAAACATGTAAAAATTTTATATGTATCTCTATAAAGAAGAGATAAATTATGAATTTTCATATTACTCAACAAAATTAAAATCTAATACATAAAAGTGGTTAGAAAAGTCAAAGATTTAGAATAACCTTTACTTTGAAATTATGGGAGAGTAAATTCCTTGACACTTGGAAAAGTCACATCTTGTTGATTAGATTGGACAAGAATAAATTAGCACCTACATCTGCGCCAGCACTACATCTACACACCATAATGCCCCACTCAAAATTTCAAGGTTAACGTTAGATTCCAATAAAAATGTTGATAATTACTTTATAAAATTATTCAACACAAATAATTAAAAATCAAACTATAGCCCAACATTAAAAATAAAAAAACCTAATCGTAGATATTATAATAATAAAATTTATTATCGTGTATTTTAAGCATAATAAGGATCAACTATAATAATGAACGATAATAATAATTTGTTTCATAAAAGAATGGACAAATAACCAGTAGTCTTTCTTCGTGAAATCAATATTTGTTTCTTAGCTAATATAAACCCAAAAGAGATGACCGCTAGGTTTCCATAATTCATAATTATGGGCTAAGGGATGCCCTATTCTTAAGCCTACAGGTTAAGCTTCATAATAAAGAAATTTCACATTTCCCATGCATACACTCATTTTTGTACCAAACTTAGCAACTTATAGTATCAACAATATGTATTGTAGTCCTTAATTAAAATATTATTACATTAAGGAGCCCAGAAGTGAGCCTTGATAATCAAACCCAAAAATAATGACCAACTATCTCTTAAATATTTGACTAGGGAGATTGAGAAAGGATTACCTTCTAACATGAAATTTTATCACCTAAACCAAACTCCCACAATATTCCACCAAAAGAAACCCAGTAAGTTCATAAAAAAAAAAAATCATGACATCCTTGAAGGTAGACTCACTCTAAATGTTACTTCCTCTTTCCATTGACTAAGTGTTTTGATGATAATATGGATTCCAAACTTCAACCTAATAGTATGGGTATTCAAATATTAATATTAAATAATCAAATACATTTTTATACATAATAATTAGATTAATTTTGATCTATAATATATTAATTTTTATGCCAACTTAGTTTGGAAAAGAAAGAATCTAAATAAAATCTTAATCGTCCACACCCTCTTAAACATAGATGATATTTTGTTCATAAAATAAATTTATGTTTGACCGTCGATTTTTCATAAGATCCATAAGATTTGAAAATAATTCTCATTATTACTATCCATAGCTACCAATTTATTTAGTATATTTTCAGCAAGAAATCATATTAATAACGAATTATTATGGACGGAAGATGCTGCACGGTAGTGTGTTAGCATGAGTAGGATTTTCCAACTAAATTATGAGTAATTAGAATTAATGTATTAAACATTATGAAAGAAAACAATATTTCAATTACAGTGTTGTGATAAGATAAGTTATGTTCTTTCGAAAAAAATATGGACATGATTTGGTGATCAATTTATAGAAATTATCAACTTCAAGGAAACCAAAAAAACATAATCTAAATATTTTTTTATCTTATACTATACGTTCTTTGGTAGAAAGATTTTTTTTTATCTTATAATATACATTCTTAACCAAAGAAGGTTATGCGAGAGAGGCTCACAATATTAAGTTTTATATTAAATCAGACAATAATAAAAGTGAAAAAAACTGATCCCATAAATACAAACAGCGTCTATCTTTTTAAATTAAAAAAATATTTGGAAACATAATTTGAGTTAAATATCATTACGTTATGTTTATTATATTTTTAAATTTTTAACATAAGAAAAAACATATTAATTAAGGTATTTAATGAATAAGTTTTTTTATATTTATATTTATTGTTAATTAATGTATATTTTTATATTTTTTTTCAAATTTTTAATATTTAATATTTGATTTTTTTAATAAAAAATAAAATTTATTATTTATTTATTTTAATATTATAAAATTATTTTAAATAAAAATTATATATTAAAACTTTTTATCTATTCACTACATAATAAATATAATTTTATACTAAATTAAATTATTTAAAAAAAAAACACTTCAAAAAGATCACTTTTTTCAAATGGAAAGATTCATAGGAAACCCAACAATACTTTCCTACACTCATGGATGGTAAAGGTGGTAAACAACTAGCAGAAGGCCTAACCCCAGAGGACTCAAGGCTCAAACCCATGACCTCCCGAGGACTCAAGGCTCGAACCCATAACCTCCCCCCAAACTGAGAGAGTGTGCGCACGTCATGCCAATTGAGCTAACCCTCACGACTACTTCTAAAAGATCACTTATCTCAAGTAATTTCCATAATTCCCATACCTAAGGTGTTACCTAGACAAATAAACAAATATCGTAAAACATTAAAAATATAACAAATGATTGTGATGAAACTTTCTTGCTGCTAAAATATTATTTTAATAGATTTGTTTGTTTTTATTTACATAGTAAGTAAGATGACTTTCATATATATAAAATTCCTTTAATATAACATATTTGTAATTTGGAAATTATAAATTTGCAATTTTATAATTATTTAATTTTATATTTTATAAATAAAAATAAATTTTCAAAATAATAGCATTCCATCACACAATAATTTATATCCAAACTAATATAAAATAATGTTATTCACACTCCTTATGTCGAGCGAGCCCTCCGTCCTTATCATGTGGTAAATCCTCCAACAGAGCCAAAATACTTGATTGAAAACCTATAAATTCTATAAAACATTGTTTGCTTCATTTATGATATGTTGCTATTGTTTGGAAACCTTAAACTATAGATATAACAAAAATTATATAATTTTTTTAATTAATAAGTGCAACTTTAAACTATAGACATAACATAAATTATACAAATCTTTTCTTTTAATTAATCAGTATAGGAAAAAAAATACAATTGGTTATATATTGTTATTTTTGATATGATAAAAGTTAAACAATAAAGTTTAAAAAAAATATTTAAATAAGAAAAAACACCATGTGTTATTTATTATTATTGTTAAAATTGTAAAAGTTAAATAATAAATATACAAATTAAGTTAAGTACATGGATATTGTTTGAATTTAGTTATTTAATTATTATCTCAAATGAGTTTTTAGTTGTTTTGAACTCCCACTTGGTTTTAACATAGCATATAACATCCTGTTTACTCTTTGTCCTTTGCAATGTATATTCAACAATAAGTCCAATAAGTAAATCAAGTATTATCTTTCTTAAGGTTGGATATACCAAAGTTGGTCTCAATAGGTATGGATAACTTGGAATTGCTGCAACTAGCAATTTGTGGGAGATAACTCATTCAACAAAAGAAGGTGATTACAAATAAATGACAACTTAATAGAGACACTTAACTTGTGACCTATGGGTGTTCATGAGCCACAAGTTAAGTGGTTGAGCTAGTATCTTAGAATTTTTTGGTGGACTACTATGTAGGTTTTTTCATCTATTGAAAATGATTAGAGAAATGTACTATCTAGATTGATTGTATATAGTCGTTCAAAATTCTAAATAACAATTATAAAAAGAAAAAATATAAAAAATAAATGGCAACTGAGAGCTATGAATGGATAACCAACAATTCATGGCAATAATTAGATGAATGTGAGATAAAAAAATCATTAAGAAAAATGATGTTTGAGAAATGGATAACCTATAATTTGGAGTGGACTCCTAATTGATCCATAAAAACTGTATAACTTAGTGATGCTTAACTTGAAATCTATCCATATTTACCAAGTCCAAATCAAATGGTTATACTAGTAAGTAAATGTATTGAAATTATGTAGTAAATGTATTAAAATTATGTAACAAGTATTTATGTAAACTAATATGCTAAAATTATTTAACATCTTATTTAAATTTAAAAAATGAATAATAATAATAAATTAAAATTTCATTTAAATTTAAAAAGTTAATAATAAATAAAATCATGACAATAAATTTATGTTGTTCATTAATTTATGGTTATAAACTGGAAATTTGGTTAAATCGATATATTTTCATTTTTATAAGAAACAAACCGATAATAACAATGGTTAGATTTGTATTAAAACCTTTCTATTTAAAAAACCTATTTAAAATGCTTAGCAGGGAGACTTTTGTCTTAAAAAAAAAGCTTACGTTTGGAGATTTTGAAAAAGCTGGGTATGGTCGTTAGATGCCGAAAAACATCTTACCGTTGAGAAAGCTAAACACGTAACGGATACAAACCCATTATTTAAAATGATTTGCCATTTTCTCCTTAAACAGTTTCGTTGCAATTTTTGGTTGGGGCAGTTTCCTTGCAATTTTTTATTGGGCTTCCCCTTGCCTTGTGTTTCTGACTATGCCGTTTTTGTTTAAGTGTAGTCACACAGGGAAAATTGAGGCAGTGATGAACATAACAGTCTATGGCGGATCAATTTAGTTCAATAAGCCCCAGGTTGGAGTACCACGGCTGTACAACGCCAACCAGAGGGTCTGCTTCCTGAGATATGTTGATTTTTTGTGAGTTTCTTTATTTATTCCATAGATCTGATCCAATCTCACGGATATTATCTCAGTTTCTTTGTTTATTAGCTTTCATCCAATCTTCGTTTTATTGGTTGGATTATGCACAGATTAATTTATTTCTGAATGTTTATGTTTTTTTCTGTTTTTATTTTTTGCTTCCAATATCATAGGCATGAAGAATATACTAGGACGTATGAAGATAATGCAAATCGACTCAACAAGATGGATATTGAAGAGGTGGGTACAAATTGCCTCTAAATTTTCCATTATCAAATTCTAATTGCTTAATTATTTTTATCTTTTAATGAATTGAAGAACCTGTAAAGGAATTTCAACCCTGCGTTTCTCTTCTTTCGTTTTCGTTGATTTCAGAGAACTAAATGAATCCCATTTTTTTGGGGGAATAAAGTTTTATAAAGATACATACGTCAACATATTTTATCAGAATCATCGTTTTAGTGAAAGGTCACCTAGGTTCTGTCTAGCTTCACCTCGAATAGTTAACAGCCACTAATTTTCATTAGTTCATTGTTCTCTTATATTATGGCATGTTGTTCTATTTCTAATCTTTTCGTCTTCCGTAACAAGGGTCTACAATCCAAGTAGTAAAAGGCTCATGGAACCCAAACCCAACTTGAAAACCCTAGTTTGGGAATCCGTCGAGTGCTAATAACACTAGGGTACATGGAATGAGTGTTCTAATGGTTGAATAACATGCCTAAATCTTAAAAACATTAGTTAGATCTGTGACCGTTTGCAATTTAGTGGTCGTGAATATCCATGCCACAAATAGTGGCCATTATATTTTCTTGAACTGGGTACCTGGTTCTTATAAGAAGGATGGTAGAGGCCCCAGCTTCCTTCCTTTTGCTGTCATTTAAATTTTTTTTGTGGGGTTTTGGGAGGTCTTCTCCTTTTGATGTCCTTCTATGACATCACTAGATGGGTATTAGAAGACGCTTTTATTGAGAATAGGATTGCAATTTGGTAATTCGCCGACTTCTTCACAATTTCACATATGAGCGACCCACATGAAATTGTTTATGCGGCTCTTACTGTTCTCAAAATATAACCATACCTGTACTATTAGCATGCTCTCCTTGCTGTCTTTTCTCGACACAAAAGCATAGGGTCAAATATCCTAGGCCCCAAGCCAAAACGGAGCAGAATCATCAACAGTCTCGCAACTCTCACTTTCAAGTAACATACAATGTAGGTGGTTTCTACTACAATTCTCTTTTATCACTTCCAGGCTAGCCCTTCCTTCTGCCAATATACAAGTCAAGCAGCCCATTATTATGAAACTAAATGAATCAATCAAACCATTCAAACGTCTTACCTGTGAGTTCCTAACTTTGTTATTGTCAATATTGAGGTCAAATCAATTTTCCCTGTTGTCGTTGTCGCAATTGTTGGCTAATCCAATGTCATTATTGTTCCAATTTTGTTCACCATTTTGGTGCTTTCTTAGATTCTCAAACTTACGTCATGAGGTTTCTGCATATAGATTTACTGTTATAAGTCAAATATTAAACACATTATGCAAAGTTCTTTATGCCTTATTTACTATCAAGATGCCAGGTTTTGAAAGAAAATATCCGTTGAAATGGGTAGGTTCTAAAATAGCGGATCACTTAAAGCTATTTTTTTAAAAGGTATTTGCTGCATTTTTATAACACTTATCAAAACCAAGAGCGGATCACTCGAGTGCAGTTATCAGGATAGCTGACAAAAGATATCAAGTTTAATATTATAAGAAAATCTTGAGATGCACCAGCTATTTTTGATATATGTATAATTTATTAGTTTATTCAATGTATATCAAAATATCGTTACCCATAACATTAAAATCAGAAGTAGAAAGATTTAGGTAGCCTCGGGTTTTCCGAGAGCAACACAAATTTTGTTTATTTTTTTATATATTTTCGCTAACTCTTTTTAGCAGTGACTAACATACCGTACTGAAATTAAACATAAATAATGTGGAATGTAGTGGTCTATCCAGGCTCGGGTTTAAACCTTTTAGGAATGTCTATGGTTCTGCCATGTAGAATTTAAATCGGTTACTGAACACATTTTGCTTTTTAGATATGCACTCAACCTCCATAAAAGGACCATGGCTATCGACCGTAAAAGTTATGCTTTATCAACGGTCTTTGGATTTTGTTAAGTTACATTTGCCAATTCGGTAAGGCTTTTAAGCTAAAAGATTTTAGCTCCCACTCTCATTCCCTATAAAGGTCCAAGGCCATGGTCATTTGGATTTCGTTAAATTTGTCTATTAAAAGCGTTAGACCATACACCATAGACTATGGTCCAAAACTTTTTAAATTTGTCCATGAAGAAATTTTGATTTCTCGAAGTGCTTTCTCGTTTTTGACTGGCATTGACGTTTAGTCCTCTTTTTTAAGATCATCTTAATTAACTATATTTCAGAATACCCCTCAAATATTCTTAACTCTTGGTATTACATGTGGAAATATCTAATTCATGTTAAATATTACCATCTAACTTAATACATAAACCTTAACATAATTGGAATGAATTTTTAACTATGGTCACCTTTAACACATTATCCTTTAACCCCTTAATTACTTTATAAACCTTATCCCAAATAATATTACACCATTATACCGTAGAAAATATCTCTAAACCCTAACTCATATATATCGGATATCCCTCACATTTATATAACCCCTTATCCTAATTTGTAAATCCTTTAATATATATATATATATATATATATATATATATATATATCTCCTAATTTTTATAACCCTAATTCTTAATTAACGTAACTCAAAACTCTTATGTAAAAGATTCCCTATAAACTTTGACACATCTATCTCTAAATCCGTTGAGTATATAACTACTATTCCTTAATTATAAACCATTATAGTTGTTAAATGGATACTATGACCACTAACCTTAATAATTTCTACCCATGCTACATTAAATTATAACAACTATATTATATAAAGGAGAGAGGGGGGTGTTAGATGGCTAAGGAAGAGACACGGGTATATTAAAGTTTTTTTGGGGGGGGGAGAGACGGGTGTGGTATGGAGGCATGTCGAGTAGGGGAGAGAGAGAGTAAGAGAGGGGGTTAGTAAGGGTTATAGAGAGATTGAGAGAGAGAGAGAGAGA
>LPNX010529070.1:407859-429601 GCA_001517045.1 Pseudotsuga menziesii
GGATCATGAGAGGGAGATGTAGAGGGAGTAAGAGAGGGATAGGAAGGGAGTGAGAGGGAGACATCTGGAGTGGGAAAGGGAGAGAGTAGGAGAGGGAGAGGGAGAGAAAAATAGAGGGAGAGGTGGAGAGAAAGAGAGAGAGAGAATATAGAGAGAGCATGAGAGGGAGAGGAAGAAAGAGAGAGAAAGAGAGGGAGAGGCGGAGAGAAGGAGAAGGAGAGAAGATAGAGAGAGAATGAGAGGGAGAGGAAGAAGGAGAGAGCATGAGAGGGATAAGAAGAAGGAGAGAGAGTGAGTGGGATAGGAAGAAGGAGAGGGAGACAGGGAGAGAGGGAGAGAGAGGGAGAGGAAGAGAGAGGGAGAGGGAGGGAGGGAGATATTTAAAGAGAGGAGAGGAGAGGGAGGGAGGGAGAGAGGGAGAGAGAGGGAGAGTGAGAGAGAGAGAGGGCGACACATATTGAGAGGGAAGGACAGGAAGAGGAGGGAGAGGAAGATAAATAGAAAAATGCAAAATGAAAAGGGGAGGGAGAGGGGAAGGGGGATCAAAGTGTGAGGGTGAGGGAGAGGGATGGGGGAAGGAAGAAGGAGAGGGATAAGGAGTTGGATATGGAGAGGGGGGCAAAAAATGCAAGGGTGACGGGGAGATTGAGGGAGAGGGAGACATAGAGGGAGGTGGAAAAAATTAAAGAAGAGAGAGAGGAGAGTAGAGGGAGAGGGAGGGGTGAGAGTAGAGAGAGCGAGGAGGATGAGAGAGGGATAAATAAGGGGAGGAGGAAGGAGAGTAGGAGAGGATAAAGGGAGTATAGGAGAGGGATAAATGGAGAGAGATTTGGAGAGAGGGACAAGAGGAGAGGGAGAGGGAGGAAGAGAGGGATATGGAGGGTGATTGAGAGAGGGGGGAAGGAGGGGGAGGGCCGCAGAGAGGGGGATAAAAGGAGAGTGGGAGGGAGAGAGAGAGAGAGAGAGAGAGAGAGAGATGGAGGGGATATATATATATATATATGGGGGTTTAGTAAGGAGAGAACGTGAGAGAGAGAGAGAGAGAGAGAGAGAGGTAAAGGGAAAACTAGTGAGGGGAAGGAGATGGGAGGGGGAGCCATAGCAGGAGGGGAATTGGAAGTGGGAGAGGGATAACATGGGATCAAGAGTTGGAGAGCATGGGAACAGGAGAGGGAGATAGAGAGGGATTAGGAGAGGGAGACAAAGAGGGATCAGGAGAGGAAGTGGGAGTGGGAAAGGGATAGATTAGGAGCAGGAGAGGGAGAGAGTGGGAGTGGAAGAGGGAGAGTGGGATAGGGAGAGAAGGAGATGAGGGGACAGAGAGGGGGAGAGGTGGAGAGGTAGAGGGAGAGGGAGAGATAGAGGGAGAGGGAGAGAGAGAGGTAGAGGGAGAGATATGTAGAGAGGGAGAGGGATAGAGAGAGAGGGATATGGACGCTAAGAGAAAGAGAGAGAGACATAGAGGAAGGGGTAGAGAAGGGAGTAGAGGGGGAGAGGGATAGGGGTAGAGAGAGGGAGGGAGGGAGAGGTAGAGAGAGAGGGAGGGGGGAGAGACAAATGTTTTATGAAGGATTCCTGGTAGAGAGAGTGAGAGGGAGATAGAGACAGATAGAGAGTTAGAGAGATAGGGAGAGAAAGAGAGAGAGGGAGATGGGGAGAGAGAGGGTATGGGAGTGGAAAAGGTGGAGCTAGAGGGAGAGGGATATGGAGGGGTATGGGGAAAGAGATGGAGAGGGATTTGTAAGGGGAAAGGGAGAGAGCGAGGAATATAAGGAGGTTGATAGATATAAGGGGTGTGAGAGAGAGAGTGTGTGTAACGAACATAAAATATATAAATATTAAAAATAAAATTAATAGATTATTATTAATTAATAATTAATAATTATCAAAGAGTCATGACTGTAGGTTTGAAAGTCATGAATGGATGTATATAAGTCCGACCATTGTAAATATATCATTTCTATTCTATCATCAATTTATATATTATTATGGCTTATTTAATATTCCAAGCCTTTTGGTAATATTATTTGTGTAAGCGAATAATTGTTCGCTTCAGGTGGTAACAGAGCCTCGTTGGCTAGATTCCAACCTTTGGCCATTTTATCGGATTTTAGCCATTATTATGGGTTTCCTGAATTGGGTCTTTGACCATAAAAATAGAGATTAAAAGGAAAAAAAAGTGAGATGTAAAAAGATAAAAAGTAAAAAGAAAAAAAAAAAGGAAGAAGTAAAAATAAAAATAAAAAAAGAGAAGAAGGGAGGAGATCCCATAAAAAAAGGAAAGAAGAAAACAAAAGCCCGTGGTTTTATAAAACAAACCCTTGGTTTTATTAACAAACCAACTCACACCTTAATTAAGTTATTTACTTATTGAAAGGTTATTGGATATTAAATAATAACTCATACCTTAATTAGGTTGATTTTAGTCTTTAATTCTCTTTATTAAATAACATAAAAGCTAGAAGTGCATAAATAAGTGAGATTTGAACCTAGGTGGGGAAGTTAACAATCATTCTTCTCAACCACCTAATCTACACACAATCCACAAAGAAGTTAATCTAAATCAAAAGGTTAACCAACGTGGAGATCCAAGTGCCTTGTTAATATTATTATTATATTTATGAAAAAATATTATTAATATTAATAATTGTAATAATTACAATTGTTATTTAATACAAAAAAGAAAGAATACCATTATTATTCAAGAATTCGAAGTCAAAGACCCTCCTATCATCGAAAAATTCGAAGACCATTTATTGCCAAAGAAGTCAAAGGAAGATCAATTATCGCCGAAAGTCGAAGACTATTCACCTTCGAACACAAAACTGTAGTCTCATGGTGACAAAAAAGGAAGATTCCAGAAGACCGACTCAAAGGTAGCCATTGACATTCTAAAACTTGAAGGGATTATTCAAAGCAATCCTATTAGCATCGCTATTTGCCCAACCAACGAGGAAAATCACATTAACGTCATCTTGACAAATCAATTACTCGTCCCAGAACTAAGTATAATCGAAAAGAAAGATAAATATGGTGGGAAGAAATATGCCATTAGGGACTTAGAACTGACAATTGATGAGTATAAGTTTACATCCCAATTCAATGTTACATGTATTTATCTAAATGAAGTTGACATCATTCTCGGCTTATCGTGGATGGAAACATTAGGAGCAATCATCTTAAATATGAAGAAAAAGTTGTTAACATTTCCATATAAGAAGAAACAAATCAAACTGCAAGATGTTTCAATGAAATCGAATTCCAAGGATGTGTCATCTGAAGATTTCAAAGACATTTCAAAGATGGTTTCACAAGAAGATCAAAAGTCAAGACAAAAGATGCAGAAATAATTCGACAAAGTCATCAAGGACAAAGAAGAAGAGATATCTCGTTTAAGAGATCATAATCAGAAGTTGCTCTTTCAAATCAAGAAGGGGAAAGATAGGGAACAGGACCATCAATCAAAAGATAGAAGAGGAAAATCAAGATCTACAGAAGAAACTATTATATCTTAAATACGATGCAAGAAAGCAAAAAGAAACGATCAGGAATTTTAAGAATGCTAAATATTTAGTCGAAAACAAGTTGGTGCACATTCAGAAGAGGACAACAAAACTTTTGGGCTCAAAAAAACAAGTTGAGGAAAACAAAGCAAATACAAATCCAGTCATCAATATAGATAAAAAAGAAGTCAATCTAGCAAATGAACAAACAATCAAAACTACTTATCGACACCCTAACTATAAAAGTCATTTTGACCAATGACAAGGTCAAAATGTACATAAACAGAAAGGTTACGATGTCAAATGCGAAGAAACACAAAATCTACAACCTAAACAAAAAACAAAAAGTTTTATCCAGCAAGGAGACCAACAGGAAGCTCAGATGAAAGTAAATCTTGGATGGGTCACTCCTAAGGAAATGCGACAATTCAGTTCAGGGATTCGGAAATTATATCAGCATGTCTCATCAAGTGTCGAAGTTACAAGTTCAAAGAGACATGGAAAGACTTTATTCATAACTGAGAAGTCCTTCACTAAACAAGCTTTGAGGACAAAGATTCCCTTAAGGGGAAGGCAATGTAACGAACATAAAATATATAAATATTAAAAATAATATTAATAGATGATTATTAATTAATAATTAATAATTATCAAAGAGTCATGACTGTAGGTTGGAAAGTCACGAATGGAAGTATATAAGTCCGACCATTGTAAATGTATCATATCTATTCTATCATCAATTTATATATTATTATGGCTTATTTAATATTCCAAGTCTTTTGGTAATATTATTTGTGTAAGCGAATAATTGTTCGCTTCAGAGAGATAGGGAGGGAGGGAGATAGGGAGGGAGGGGGAAGGAGACGGAGAGAGAGAGAGAGATGCAACATGCGGTGCTAATGATGAATCAAAACATGGCATTGATATCATAGAAAAATAAGATGTTACTTTGAAAGAAAAATATGGAGCTGCATAGGAAGAAAAATATGGTGCAACAATAGAAGAAATATTGGCGTCATTTTGGTAGAAAAACACGATGCAAAAACTGAAGCAAAAATTGGTGCAAATTTGGAAGTGAAAATTGGCACATATTTGGAAGTAAAATGTGGTCCAAAATGGGATGTTAAAGTGGTAGCATATATGGATGAAATATTGGAAGCTAACATGGTACTATTAAGGATGCAAATATGGCGGTAACAAGGATGTAATTTAAGAAGAAAAAGCATACACTCGTAAGGAAGCAAAATAGGACATTATTTAGGAAGAAAAACTCGATGTTGTTTAGGAAGAAAAGTTGGACGCTATTCTAGAAGAAAAAAATAGATTCTATTTTGGATGTCATAAAGGATGCTATCTAGGAAGCAAAAAAATACGTTTTTTAAGATGCTTTAGGCTTTGTCCATGATGTGTCCCATTTAGCATCTAGTTTGACCACTCAATGTAAAAAAAATTACACTAAAAAGGGATGCTAAATGGGACGGTAATTCCAGGATGTGTTGTAGTGTTTCCCTCATGGCAGATATGAAGAAAGAAAATAATAAATTCTCTCAGAATAAGTTTTCCCTTTATATGAAGAAGTTCTACATCAAATAGTTTGACAATTCGAAGGTTAAATGTTATGAATGTGAAAATAAGGTCTATTACACAAGGGAGTGAAAAACAAATAAAAAGGGAAAAGGAAGGTTTCATGCTTCTACCTCTATAGAAGATGAAACTACTTAGAAGGACTCATCCGAAGAAAAATATGATGACCGTCGAAAGGAATATTTCCTTTTAAGTCCAGTACAAGAGTATTCTCTCTAGTTTGCATGGGACCCTAATTTCCCATGCATATATTTTATACATGTTGCATGATATCAAATTTCCAAGTTAAGGATGTGGTGAAGAAAGAAGATCAAGACTAAGAGACTCCGGTAATCTTTGCAAGGAAGCAGCGATAAGAAGGGAGTCCACAGAAAACAAGAAAAGACAATTATTTGTATTTTGATTATCATATGCATGTGTAAATAAATATCTAAATGGTTTTGAATGTGCTTCATTACTGCAGTTATATAGAGATTTGTATTCCTAGAATTAGCAATGATGTTATAGTATAATATGTTGAGCATGTATATTGTATTCTTTCTCTTATTGCAAAAAAGTAAAACTCATGAATTACATGTTATTATTAAGTAAAGAAGAATATAGGTCTTGATAACATTACATGAGATATGAATGGGTGTTGTGATGAGACTTTAAATTAAATATGCACATAACCATGTGATCCATTTTGAGTGCATTAAAGTATTCATATGATAGAATTTAATGATTATTCAATGTTTTTAATCATTAGAATGAAATTGTCTTGTGGGAAAAAACCATATTCCCTCACTTACAAGGAGAGAATGACATATATTGAATGTTGAGTCATTGTAATGACATATTGTAAAATAATGAAGGATTATCTGAAGTAAGAAGTTATTATGAGAAGTTTAGGAGGTTCCTATGTTTCTATGGGAAGAAGCCTCCGACTATATATATATATATATATATATATATATATATATATGTATGTATATACAAATTTTGATGAGAATACTCCTGAACATAGTTATTTATCCTATATGCATTCATGTGACAGAACAGTTTAAATATGTTTTATACATAGAGAAGCATGATATTCCTTAATAAAGGACCTAGATTATGGTCCTCACATCCAAATGTTTAGAGGGAGAAGCTAGATTTTCTAGATCCCGAAGAACAAATTATTAAACGTCAAGATCCTGAAGACATTTGGAGACACTTCATATTAATAATATTTTTAATATTTTCTATATTTAACAAAGTAACATTTTCAACAATCCCCAAATTTTTTATCCAAGACATGCCATCTTTATTCCAACCGTGCTTGAGCCTTAGGTGGTTTTGACTAGATTTTTTTTTTTTTTTAGGAAGTCACAAGTCTCCCAAGCTATTTAATTTTTTATTGTACATTGGGTAAATATCCATATCTATTCCCTAATTGGGGGAAACAAACATCCTTATTCAAGATTGTGTATATATGTCGCAACCCCAAAATTCATGCCCATATATGAGAACAAGAATGACATGAGTTTCAATTGAGTTTGTGATGGGTGTCAATACAAAGGTACTTGTATGAATTCACTTACTCTAAGTTGTTAATGGCATACAAAAAAATCGCAAAATTAACTTTATTAAATTTGATTCTCGTAAGTTTTGTTTTGTCGGTAATAAAAACCATTCCCATATTTGAGCACAAATCCTTAAGAATCCTTAATTTCTCATGAATACCAGAGGGAGTCAGAAGAACAATATCATATGCATAAAGAAGAAGGATGATGAAAATTTTCGCCGTCATCGTACTGCTACAACCTTCATCTATTGAACAACTTTCTATCTTATAGATATAAATACTAAAAAGAGTAGGAGATAGGTGGCATAACTCCTATATTATAACTAATATCTTTCTATCAACCCTCAACATTCTTAAACTTGGAAACTAAATCCTTGTACAACCCTATCAAAATAAATCTCAACTCGAAGGGAACCTTTATATCTTGTAATATTTTCCACAAGTTATTTCTAGGCACTATATATAAAAAATTCCTAAAATCCACAAAGAAACAAATGAGATTGAATTTCTTATTACAAAATTCCTCCTCAATAATATTGAGAATAATGAGGTGCTCAATGGTTGAATGAGACCTTCTAAATTTGGGTTGGTCTTTATCCCTTTTACATTGTCTCTGTAGACATATGTTGATCTTATTTTCCAAAAAAATACTATAGAACAGAACTTAGCTGAGAGAGGGATAAATATAAGATTTCTATAAATCAAGAAATTAATTTTCTCGTCGCTTTTAAAAATGGGAACAATAGGGAGTTGAGTCTAAGGCTTATGGAAAATGTGTCATCCTCCATAAAAGGGGTTTAATTCTTTCCAAAACATTAGGGAATCCATAAAACTTCTTAAGATATATGAATTTCATTCTTTGAAAAACAAACATATTCAATTATAAAGAAAAATCAAATTATTAAAACTTTTATAAAAAAAATTATTGATAAATATTTTTTTTATTATATATCCTTTATTTTGCTAATTTTTTTCTATCTTAATTATTATTTTTTTTTATTTTTTATGTTAACCAATAAAATTTACATTTGATTATTTATCAATAAAACCCGCACATTTTTAAAGATCAAAATTTTTAATCTATTTAAAAGGCTCATAAATATAAATTATACTAAATTTAAATTTATCCCTAAAAATGCATTCTTCTCAAACACTTTACAAACCTAAATAACTAAGGGTGTTAACCACACAAATAACCAAACACATTTAACTTTATTTTTATAAATTTTTTTCTAATTAAATTTTTTTTTATGGATTTATTTGCTTTAAAGATCGCTTTCATATATTTTTCAATACATCTTTAGCCTTGGAAATCATAAATTTTAAATTCATATATGTATAATATTACGGCATTTACATTAGTATTTTTTAATGGTGTAGTTTCACAAGGATAAAAAAATTTATTTTTTATTAAAAACAATGTGAAAATAATAGCATTTGATCTCATAATAAATTATAATTAATTAATATAAAGTAATATTATCTTAACTAAAAAATTTATTTAGGTACTATAATAAATAAAATAGAAAATAATAACATTTTATTTTATAAATGTGATAATTGATTTATAATATTTATAGGTTCATTAGTAAAGTGGTAGATTATGTTATATCTAATATTCCTTTATATAACAATATGATAATTCTAGACATTATACTTGACCCTGAGCTTGACTCATACCATAGATATCTAGTTGTAACCCTTAATTTTGACATGCATAGAGATCATATAGAAGACAATTTTCATAGTCAAAAGCATTCGATCTTTGATAGAAATAAACATGATCTTTTCATAAATTATTTTAAAAATAACTTTTTACCTCTTTCTAGTACACACAATATAGAAGGTCTCTACCATAATTTCACCAAGGCCCTCTCTTCTTCCATTAACAAATTGTCCATCAAAATTGTGGGTAAAAAGAATAAAAGGAAAACCAACACCTAGTATGATAATGAATGCAAAACTAGTAGAAGAGCCATCAAGGAAGTGATTCAAGAGTCTCTAAAAGATGACAAGATAAATAACTACAAAGCCCTAATTTAAAGGAAAAAGATGTATTATATAAATTAAAAACAATAACACCTTTTACACCTCTCTAAGGTGGCCCCTGAGAAATTATGGAGACAAATTCTAACTAGTAAAACTAAAGAGAATAATAAGATTGCTTAAGATTGGGATTTGTATCTTAAAAATATCTGTGAATCCCAGAATGTCATTAATAACACTAAAAAACTTTTTACAATGAAAGAGTCTTTATTGTTATAAGACATTCACTTTCAGGACAAATCCCCAACAAATGGGAAAACTAAAGACATTGAAGAATATCAAGAAGAAATTCTAAAAATTGGAGGAACTATTCTCATTCCTCACATCTAGAATTTTTTTATTCTAGTGGTCATGAAAGGTTTCCCTATTCCTTCGACATAGAGCCTCATTATTCCTATTTTTAAAAATGACAATAAAAATAACCCCTCTAACTATGAATCCATTATGTTTTGACCTCTCTTAGCCAAGCTTTATGGTATCATTTTAAAGAAGAAAATTAGCGTATGGCTTGATAGTGAAAGTAAGTAGGATAAATGATAGGTGAGGTTTAGAAGACATCACTCTACCACATACCACATCATTACGTTTAGGATAATTTCATAGGATTGTTGTAATATTAAATCCAATCATTTTTGTTGCTTTGTGGACTTTAGGAAAGAGTTTGATACAATGCCTACAAATAACTTGTGGAATAGATTAGAATATCTAAAGGTTCATTCAGATATGAGAGCTGCTACGATAAGGTGTATAAGAAAGTCATTTCCAAGTTGAACAAGATATCAATTGTAATATTGGAGTCAAACAAGAATGCCCCCTTTACCCTACCATTTTCTCCATTTACATCAATAAGCTATAAATATGTTTAGAAGAAGAAACTTGCGCTGAAACAACCTTAGTTGGAATAGTTTCCATCCTCCTCTATGCAAATGATATTGTTATTATGGAAAGGTTCCCCTCTGACCTTGATAAAATATTAAGGATTCTCAAGGATTTCTGCTATAACATGGGCATGTCTATTAATACTCACAAAATTAAATTTATGATTATCAAGTCCAAGAAATACACTTATACTAATTTTGTATATGACAATAAACACTTACAGGATGTGTCCTCTTACAAATATCTCTAAGTTGATATCCATCACAAGCTCAATTGAAACTAGAGCATTGACAAAACAATTAACGAAGGTGTAGAAAAAAATTGTAAATACAAAAATCTCATGATGTGGGATAAAAATAAGTTCATTTTAAAACTCTTGTCACTCTCATATCCTGTACGGTTCTAAAGTTTGTGGTTGTAGCATCTCTCAAGAATCTTGGATAAAGATCGAGATTTTTTTTTTTTTATTATCATGTATAACCTAAAAATTAAGAGAAATACACCATGTTCCATTCTCCTTATAGAAGTGGGTCTTCCACCCATTGAAGCATGACTACATGGCTAGGTACCTGATGTACAAGAATGAAATAAATTACATGGAAGACCAGAGAGTCCCTAAAATTTCTTTAAATTCTAATCAAGACCATAATCGACTCAAGTAGTGATGGTATAAGGATTCCATGGCTTGGTTAAATCATTTAGCTATTGATGCAAATTCTACTTTGTAAAATATCAACAACCTCAAAAAAAAATTAGAGGTTAAAGAAAAAATAAGATAATACAAGGAGGTCATTAATACTAATCTAAAAGATCAAAAGTATCTCTCTATCTTAACTAGACCAAAGATGAAGATTAATATAGCCAAGATAAGACCGAACTTCCATCAGATTCGTAGCGAAACAAGATGCTAGACAATTCCTAAAACACCATGGGAGAAAAGGCTTTTCCATCTCTATGAGTCTATGAACGTTGAGGACGAATCTCACTTTATTTTAGAGTTTTGTGTGTACACCCACATTCAATTTCAGTTTCCTAATCATTGTTACAATTCTAAACTTTGGGATCTTCTAACTTGTCAAAACCATGGTGACCTAGAAATAGTTATTTCTTATCATTTTAATCATAAAAATTAATTTTTACAAAAATCCACATAATTCCTTTCTCTACTTTTAAATATCGATAAACCAAATGAGTCTTCATATACATTAATATTCATAATCATCAATATTTCTTTAACATAAACTTAAAAAGGAGTATATTAAAGAGGCTATGCATATCCATTAAATACAAAATCACGACAACTATAAGATTCTAGGAGTACAGTAGATACAGAAACAAAAAAAGGCCATATAGACAACCTTCTAAAGTCGTTAAAAGTGTTGTTGTTTTCAGTTTTTACAGACGTAGTATAAATAAGGATAAACTGTTGATTTAGTAATTTGCAAAAAAAACATAAGCTAGGGAAGTTCATTTCAATTTGTCTGGATACCCCACAGGCTGGGTGATGGATTTATCTTCCATTTTCTGAGTGGTTGATTCTGGATTTTCTTCAACGTAGGTTCCCTGATTCATCTGCACCAAGTTCTAAAGGTCCTCCTCAATGCGATCAATTTTTCCAATCATTTCTTTCAAATTCATCTCATTATCATCAATTCTTGAGTCATGCCAACTGGTATAATAGGAAACATAATGAGCATCTTCCACTAACTATTTAACCTCCTTAACAGTCTCCCTATTGTCTATAATTCTGATGGCCACAAAGTCTGACAGGAATTGGATGTTTATCTTCAGGTCAATGAACCCTTTGTCTATGCTTCTCTCAATGGAGTCAATTCTTGTGTGATCCATGCTCATCACAGGAGAAGGGATTTTTTTTCTATAACTCTGGTTGAAACTATGGCTAAAATTGAAGCTGTAAGTGTTGCTGCCAACATAACCAAGAGAGGGAAACACTCATTCAGGAGAAGCCCCTGAACCCTGCAAGGAACCAACACTTGCAACAGAGTGACTACCCACAACTTCCCCTGGAAACAGTGATGAGAAGCGATTCCTTAGGTCACCCGAGGGAAAACACTAACTGCTTATGATGTTTGAGACATAAAAGATAGAAGCTGGACGTACAAATGGTGTATCACCCCCAGCCTCACCAAAACCAAAAAATGCAAAGGAATGAGGGGAGCAGAGAGCCCAATTGCTCACCAAAACCAGAATTTGAGGCAAAAAGATAGACATGCAGGAGAAATCAACAAGTATGATCCACCCTTCACCAAGCTCAGGAGGAAAGGAGAGTTTCTCCTCATCGATTGAAAAGCCACTAAGAGGGAGAAAGAAGAATGACCAATGCATGGGATGGGGAAGGTAGTTTAAGCCCCAAGGAGAATCCATTGTATGCAAGGGGGTGTGGGCATGAGCGTGAGAACTGTGTATGCCATTAAATCTGGAGGGAACGATGTTAAAAGGATCAAAAGGCAAATTGAAGATGGAGGGTAGTGGAGTCCACATGTCCCTTTGCCAAGTGCATGGACTACCACCTATAATCAAAGCCATGATCAAAACGAACCTTTGCTTAATATTTTTCACAATACAATGCAATTAAAATATAGGACCTTTATTTGGGTTAGGGCATGGGTTTAGGACTAGCTTCTTCATTGTTTAGTGAGATGAGACCTTGAGGGAGAGAGGCACTTGTATTTTCTAGAGCATCTTCCTCGGTGTTATTCACTCTTAAAATGTGGAATTAGTCGATGCTAGCTGGGAGCGGAAGTTGAGATATCCTATTATACAACCTTCTGCATTTGATGGAGCCTCATGGGTATCCAGATGTCGTTTTTAGTATAACATGTCGCGAGTCCCCAAAGACTAGCAATCATGGGATGGCTCTAATGTCTAGAGATTCTAGACCCTGTAGAAGCGCTAGCCACTCACTCTCATTGTTCGTCTTGTGTCCCAATCCCCAAGTGAAGGTTTTTACCGTTTTTCCTCTAGGGTCAAGGATGACGCCCTCCCCCCTCCACCTGCCTCCCCTATTAATAATCATCAATATTATCCAAACCAAATGTTTCATTTAATACCTATGAATTGGACAAAACTCTAATTATTATCCATTGTCATTGCATATACAATGCCTATATTTTTTAAGTTAAATAATAGACATAACCAACAATATACACATGTTTCAATTTATACCTTATGTAAAATAAATTTTTGGTTTGTTTGAACTCGTTAGTTTTAAAATAACACATAACATCATGCTTAACCAATTCCCTATGGCATGCATATTCTAGAACTAGTTTAATACACTATAAATTTCATTAATCATTAATAAAAGATAAATAACGAATCAATTATCTTAAATGAATATGATAATAATGTAATTAAGGGTATTGTTACTATTGAAATTGAATTTTTTTTCAATTAAAAAAAATCTTAATATATTAATAAATTATATTTAATAATTTTTATTTATTTTTATAAATTTGTTTTATACCATTAAAATTTTAAAAAAAAATTATAATTAAACCTTTTTAAAAATATAAAAGAAATAGTAAGCAATATATTAATTTGTGATGATTCCATATGTAATGGGTTGGCACAATTGACTCTTAAGAACATATATTTACCGGTGGTCTTGTCCGTTGCACCTTTCATACAGGTCGATAGGTTTTAATGGCAGTCGTCGATTTTTTTGACCAAGTTAAGGAGTAGCTATGCGAGATAACTAAGTTCTTATTCATAACGTGATTTGAAGTTGTTTATTACTATAGTTTTAGTTTTTTTAATTTGTTTTTAATTAGAGGAATGATAATTGGGATTAGGGTTGGTACTTGTGTGGTATTGGGTCGAGTGATCCAATTTAATTACTACTAATCTTTTAGGTGCATACCTTTAGGTGTATTCATAAATCCCAACCATGACACATGGATTAATTTGGGGCATGGATGGAATTTGACGGGTAAATGCCCATCATGGATCAATTTACCTGTCAAATACATTACAATGATCGTCAAAATATGGCTTAGAGTATAGAAAACTTTTCATATTTTGATTGTTACCAGCAATTTTGATGGGTGTCATCTATTTGAAATTCCAACCTTGCTTTGGGGGATTTGAACAAGCCATCTTCTATTTACAACCATTTCAACTTTACCATTTGTACCCACAAAGACTATTTTAATTATTTCTTTAAAAAAATCAATTATTTAAAATAAAATCAAGAAAATTATGTAATATTTGATAAATTATGTTGAAAAATTAATGAAATTAAAAAACATCTTCATATAATTTTATACTAGTTTATTATTTTAGAATCATAAATTTGGTTAAATCAATATATTTTCATTTTTGTTTGTGGCAACGGTTAGATTCCAATAAAAACTTTCCATTTAAAAAGCTAAACACGAAAAGAATAAATATCAATTATTTAAAATATGCTTAGCTAGTGGACCTTTTATATAGAGGCAGAGAGGGACATAGCAGTCTTTGGAGGATTATTTTAGTTGAATAAGATGGAGGTTGCCGTACCGAGGTTCTGCTTCTTGAATCTTGAGATATATTTTGTTTCTCAAATGTGAGTGACTTCCTTATTTATGTTATAGATCTGACCCAATCTCTCTGATATTATCTCAGTTTCTTTATTTATGGTTTAAATTTGATCAAATCTTTGTGCCTTTTAGTTTTATGGCTTGGACTATGTGGTGATTAATTTATTTATAATTTTCTTAGGTTTTTCTTTTACTATTTGTTTCTTCCAATACCACCAGCATAAAAAATATACGGGGACGTATGAAGATAGTGGAAATCGACTCAAGATCAATATTGAAGAGGTAGGTACAATTTGCCTCAGAATTTTCCATTGTCGAATTCTAATTGCTTAAATATATTTTTCTTTTAATGCTTTTAAGAACCGTAAGGGAATTTACCCTTTCTTTATTTTATTTAGTTGATTTTGGAGGCCTACAACTTAATGTGCGACAGTTTGCAATTTAGTGTTCGTTAATTTCCATGGCAGAATTGTATTTGGTTTATCTCGATACCTCGTTCTTATTGGATACATGGGACTTGTAAGAAGGATGCTACACGTCTCAACTTCCTTCAACTTCCATTATTTTTTTTACGGTTAATTTTTTTTGTGGGGTTTCTGGAGGTATTCATCTTTTCATGTTCTTCTGTTAAGTTACTCAGATTTAGATTAACATAACTGTATGTAGTTAGCTAACTAATCACAATAATCTCTAGCCTAGATTTATTTTAAATCTAAATCTATCAAGGATTTAAACAGATCTATTTTATTAACTTGATAATCACTATAATCTATAGTCTAGATTCATTTTAAATCTAAATCTATGAAGGACTTAAACAGATCCATTTATTAACTTGTTTCCCACTTAAGATGGATCTATACCAATTTTATTTTTTTTATTTTATGAATAGAATTTTTTTTTAATTACTTTTCATTTAATTTTAATTTTTTATTTTATGATATCACTTCGATTTTTTTACACTTACTAAATATATCCTGTGGTAAAGAACATTACTTTTCTTACTTTTTTGATACAATGATGCTGGTAAATAAAATTAATGTAAAAAACTTTAACAATTAAATTTTAGTCAAGAGTATTTTATTTCAATTTATGTGAAAAATTTTGATTTCAAAATTGCATCAAATTCTTTTTTTATTTAAATAAATATATTATATTATATTTAAATAAATTTTTTAAGTAATAATGTTTTTTTATATTTGTCAAGAATAAAATTTTCTTTTTAATTTATTATAAATAACTTTAAATTTTTGTTATACATTACATTGTATTTTTTATTCTACTAATAAAACAGATAAAGCGTCTCTCATGTGAAACTCCCCCATTTGCCCGAACCTCTCGTCCTATCATAGAGGATACCCAATTAAATACTTAAAAACATAAAATTTACTTCAGATGAACGATATTGCTTTCCTTTCTATATAAAAAATTTCTTTATGCTAAAGTTTTCAAGTTTTTGTTATGAATTGCAGTTCGTTATACCCTCTGATCAAAATAAAGAGCCGATAGCGGATATATAGAATGCAGTTATAAAGAGATCGAATTAAATACTTAAAACAAGGAAGGTTGTTGAGCAGCAAGTCCCTGCCTAAAGTTTTAACAAGAATGAGAGACTTGGGATGGTGGACAATGTAGGTGCTTCTGCCATATATACCTTTTGTATTTAGCTTTTCCTGCATCAGGCTATAATACTAAGTCATAAGGTATAGTTCATGAAGGCAAATCTAGTTGTCAACACACCTGGAATTGGAAAAATCTAGAAGTGTTTCATTGGCAATATTTTTAATAAATTTAAAAAATAGATTATATCATTAAAGCTGTATATAATGTAACAAAAACCAACTTGCATCCATATACACTAGGATCACAAAATTCTTCATAAACAACAATTACAAACATGAATAGAAAATGTGACTTTAGAGGTAGAGTTCATTGTGCCACCTTACCTCCAACAATGTGAGCTATGGGTATTGGGTCCATAAGGCAATGAGTATTGGTTCTAGAAAGCATAATGTGTAGATGCTCGATTAAATTATTAAGTGACTAAGAGATATGAATGCATGTAACCTAATAATTCATAGTTTCCAACAATGTGAGCTATGGGTATTGGGTCCATAAGGCAATGAGTATTGGTTCCAGAAAGCATAATGTGTAGATGCTCAATTACATGATTAAGTGACTAAGAGATATGAATGCATGTAACCTAATAATTCATAGTTTCCAACTTTGCCACCTTACCTCCAACAATGTGAGCTATGGGTATTGGGTCCATAAGGCAATGAGAATTGGTTCCAGAAAGCATAATGTGTAGATGCTCGATTAAATGATTAAGTGACTAAGAGATATGAATGCATGTAACCTAATAATCCATGGTTTCCAACTTATTTTCGGCTGTGTCAAAAAATCCTTAAATTGCAGCCTTAGATATGGTTATGAAAATGACTATGAGATATGCTTATGAAAATCACTATGGGCATAAATGATCATGGTAAAAGGATATCATTTAATTGATTAGTCTATTTCCATGTGGAATGGCAATTAAGTGACTAAGAGATATGAATGCATGTAACCTAATAATTCATAGTTTCCAACTTCTTTTCAGCTATGTCAAAAAATCCTTAAATTCCGGCCTTAGATATGGTTATGAAAATGACTATGAGATATGCTTATGAAAATCACTAAGGGCTATTAGAATAACGGATATAACCACATGCAATTTAACTATTCTATATAAAAGATATAACCACATGGACTAACTACTATGCAACACTTATTCTAAGTTATTAGAATAAAAGAAACTCTATTTTTATTGAAAAGTCTGTGCATATGAGATTTCAATGTGGTTGAAGAAGAATTTATTAATATCCTTTTCATTTTCTTGAAAAGTAGAATTCTCGTCACCTTGGATACCTCACTTTTTATGCATTGATACGACCTATACAAGAAAATAATTTCATTTTTTTTAAAATCGGGTTACATTTTCAGATACTTTTTAAATTAATAGATCGAAATGGTCGCAATATAATGATTAGTTTGACGCCCATTAGCCACCACGTTGTTGGAGATGGGAGCTTCTACGTCTCCAGTTGAGATCTTGATATCAGTACAGTCCTCTCCATAAGGTATAATTAATTAAGAGATTTCCATCATTAATAAAAATCCAAACATACAGTGTAGAACATAGATAGAAGGTTCATATCACATCCTAAAGCCCACTTGGAAATATTACGTTCGATATCTAGGCCGAGAAGGGTCTCCTATAATGTCCTGAGAAAACATATCAAGGTGGTAAGGGAAATTTGAGATGGATATTTCTTGATAACCGAATTCTACACATTCAAAATAGGGGAATAATATTTAGAGATTACGATCATATGTATTTTACAGAGATGAACCTGTCAAAGAAATTTAATCACCTGGAGGATAAATAGGCCGACCCAAGCAAGAGTAGCAGCAATTAACAAAAGGGAGCCTATGATCCATTCTCTATTATCAGGGGCATATTTATAGGAATTTTGGTTATACTTATGGGTGTTATGATGTGGGGACAAAACCATCTTAACAATAGGACATTTGTATAAATTCATCAACATTGCTCCCGCCACGCACACACAATGGTTGGGTCAGGTCTGAGACCTCAAGGTTGCGAAGCTTGATTATGCATACCTAAACATGAAATACAAAAACTAAAAATCTACAACGTCCAGTTTTGCAACCTGGAGGTACATCTTATCCCTACCATTTGGATGCGAGTGTGCAACTTATACATGTATCATAATTTTCAAATAAAAATCAGAGAAAACAGAAAAATGAATAAGAAAAAAACAACTTTTCTATAATCCAAAGCAAACACAGTGCTCTCACAATTTGAATAGGTATGCCACTCCAGATAATATAATTTTATTAATATAATAAAGTTGACCAAAAGAAAGGTGGAACTAAAAATTAAAATCATTGACACCAATCTATGATGGGGTGCAGCAGTACGCCACCAGATGCATTTCACAAAATACAATATGATGAACAAGATTACATAAACTAAATATTGCATTGATTAAAATGAAAGAGGAGAAAAATGGATAAGAAATTGAGCTTTTCAGAAATAACCTTGGCACCAAAAGACCAACGTCCTCCAGGATATAAAAACGGTTTGAATAAACGAAATCACATTTAATTTCTTGATCATCGGAGATGGCCAATGCCATAGTTTTTTTGGCAATGGACAGCTCTCTCTGAATCTTCAAATTCCAAATATTTTTTTAGATTTTACTGAGCCATTAAAGTTATAACTACAAGGTGGAGCTTCATAAAAACCTCCATCAGACTTACTATCTGGACCATTTGTTATAGCATCATGGAATGGAATTCTTATTGGAATCATTGGTGATATTTAGTGCACGATTGTTTCATTTTAGTCAAACAACATTTCAATGTTCCTTCGAACGAAACTTCAGGAGCGTGCACGACAATCCCATGAACAATTAGTGGTTAACATCTCATCTTAAAAAGCCATTAATATGCTTCGTTCCTACTTTTTTCTTGCAATTGTGGGTCACATGAGCTGTTGGGTGCGGGCGTGTTGTTTCTTGCAATTGTGGGTCACATGAGTTGTTGCAATTATGGGTCACATGAGCTGTTGGGTGCTGGCATGTTACATTCTCCATTCTACATAGCAACATGAGTTGTTCGATGCTGGTGTGTTACATTCTCCATTCTACATAGAAATAATGAAAGAAACTATAAAATTATAAAACAGTGTCAAGAAAACTTTATAAATTTGATAAACAAACACACTTATCTAATCAACTAGCACGTAATCGCCACTATCACATCAAAAAGTTCAAACCATGCAACAAAGAAATTATAAAATTATAAAGAAGTTTCCACCATGCAACACATAATCATATCGCCATGTATAATCCATGCGCAAAAGTTGAGCAAACAGGCGTGGTTTAGCTATGTTGTCGGTGGAGGTCATTGTTACCTTTGGTGACGGCAATGTCGTGTTCATGCTCCAGATTACATTCTTTATTAGTTGTAACAAAAACTTGATAAGCCAGCTTAATGACCTATGTAAAAGTGTTTCCTCTGTGTTGTGTTGTTTCATTGCAGCTATGGAGTCCAGAATCGGAGAAGTTAGGAAATTTCATGTCGTATATTTCTTGAGCTGGGGAGGTCAGCTAAAGCATCAACATTTGATTAAACTTTAGCTAGTGGCTTAAAACGACTTGAGACTCAAAGGTGAATAAATACTTTTAATTTTTCAGTGAATATAGATTTCTAAGAAGTTGAAGTGCCTAATTGTGGTTGAATTTTTGAGTTTTGATTGTGGTTTGCGCAGATGTAAAGTGATGGTTGTCGAAAGTGCAAGGGGAAGACATGTTGGATTCATTCTCCTAGTCATATAAACAGTACAAGAAATTGAGAACCTAATATGTATTCCATCTTCATTTAAAATATAAAAATGTAAATTTAGTGTATTGAAAGGATTTTTCTTGATGAAATATTTCTTTTTGGTTTAAAGGAAACACAAAAGAAGTTTTCACAGTGACATTTATCACGCCTATTAGTGACAGTGAATATGTTCTCAAAGGGTCAGAGATCTTACCAACTCCATTAGGTAATAATCCTATAGAATTTTTATGTAAGATTGCGAATTTCTTCTTGATCTATTAAAGGTTGTTCTCTATTGCATCGTTTTGCATGAGATTAAGAATATTCACAAAGAAAAAGGGATTTATCCAATGTGATGATTATTTATTCTTGAATTTAGCAATATATCCTGGTGTTACATGGATATTGGACTGTTTTACATGATATTAAGGATCTTCACAAAATATTAAAAGAAAAATCTTCAAACAAATTTTCTTCTTTCATTTGGAGAAAGCTACTCAATTTATTATTATTCAGTACATGATGAATGATCTGCCGCACTGTTCTTGAAATTTAGCACTGCGTGGCTTTAATTACGATTGTGTTCTTCGCCAGAAACAACCATAAATGAATCTTCTGATAAAATTCTATTAAATTGAGAGAGGCCTTTGTTTAAAGGATTAGTAATTTATAGCAAACATAATATTTATTTTGATTTTACAGATGCACGGAGGTGTTCATTGACCGCCAAACTCCTAAACCAAAAATCTTACAGCTGGAAGAACTCCTAAGGATCGATGAGCAACCAAAAGACTCAATTCTGGTGTTAGAATTAGATTTCCCTCTATGGTAGAAAGTTTACGAGGATTTGCAAAATTATTCTATGTAGGATCCATATAAAGAACTTCCACCACTGAAAGGCCTTCGGAATTATGACGAATGTGAAGATAGCAGACTGAGTGGTTTGGAGTTGCTTGTAAATCTAAAAATACTATTGTCATATTGTATGAGCAAATTATATAGAAGTAAATGAATATCTATCTAAAAATAGTTAAAAGAACCTTATTTGTTCATGTTTTCTACTATCTATCGCAAGCCTGTTGGATTGAGCAGCTTCATTGCATCTGGAAGACTCATTGGATTGAGCAGCTTCATTGCATTTGCAGCCTGCAGTGGACATGGCCTTTCCAAAGCCAAGGACATGGTCTTTCCAAATCCTCAACATACAAAGGTTCAACCTGCCTTTATCATCTTGTCCCTTCCCATCTGTCAAAGGAAAAGACACATGCACTGCATGCACACCACTTGGCATCGTTTTGCACACCACCTGGCATCATTTTGTTCTTGCTGTCTGCCAAAGAGTAAGGCGGTGGGCCGAAGAGTAAGGATGTGGGTAGGATGAAATTGCTTTTGTTTATTTCTCTGCATCAAACAAACATTTAATGTTAACAATTATTGCCAAACTAATGCTAAGGGACCAGTAGCATTAACATATATCAGTATTTCTTTTACCCAACTCATACTGAAAACTTAGGATATCATGATGTTGAAAAACATACCTACCTCGAGAAGAGGGCAAATAAGAGGTTCAATTTTCTAATTGGTCGAGAGAACGGTGGGCAAATAGGTGTTGTAATACGTCAAATGAATAATTAGTTAAAACAATGGCGTTATAAATGATTGAACGCAAACTTAGGAAAAGAATTCATATTTGTTTTGTTTTACATGCAAGCTAATTGAAAACGATGGCAAGGCTGTTCATAGAGTCCCTGTTAGCTTATGGAAGGGACTAATAATAACCAGCTTAGGAAAGAAATCATAAGCTTAGACAGCTGACAGAAGAAATTAAGTTTAATATTTCTCACAAATCTGTGAGGTGCACCAATACTTTTGATATATGTATAATTCATTTATTTATTCAATGTATATCGAAATATTGTTACCCAAGTGAATTTTCCTTGCTTTGTATTTTTATATCTTTTGGGTGACTGTTTTTTTTAAGCAATGACTCACATACCACATGGAAGTTAAATCATTTAGAGAACACTTTTTGCTCTCTAGATAGGCACTCAACAACCATAAAAGGTTTAAGCCATGGTTATTTTCTATCAACCATAAAGTCATTTGGATTTTGTTAAATTGTATTTGGATGGTTTTGCTAAATTGGATTTTTAGAAGTGTGTATGGTTTTTGGGGAGAGAGTGAGAGAGGGGGTGAGTAAGGTTTAGGGATAGGGGGAGAGAGAGGGGGATTAGGGATAAAGGGAAAGA